>PVJX010003187.1:64493-113014 GCA_004027295.1 Dolichotis patagonum | reverse complement strand
TGTCATTTTTCTGTATTTCCTTACTTTGAGCGGTGTTCCAAAGCTTTCTCTGCTTATGTGGCAAATTACCTGTTACACCCTCAGTTCCTGGAGGGGCAGTGGCTCCCCCACAGGCTCCTGGCTTCCTCACAGGGTCCTAACTCCCCTCTGTGGGCTCCTGGCTCCCTAAGTTGTAAGGTGAATGCTGGGTGTGGCCACCGTGGAGCCTGTGGAATCTCAGGCAGGCCAGGCCTCCTTGCCTTGTCCCAGGCAGGTCTCCAGGAGGTTCCCTGCGTGTGAAGGGCCTACAGGTCCCAAAGAGTCAGGCCAGAATGTTGGTTTCTGAAAAGTCCCCGATCCCAAACAGACCTGGCCAAGATGCCAGTCTCCACAATATTCCCAATCCAAACAGCCCAGGCCATTCTGTGGGTCCGAGAGTTTCGGGTCCCAAAGAGACAGGCCGAGATGCAGGTCTGTGCAGACTTTGGATCCAAACTGCTCAGGCCACTCTAAGGTCCGGGAGTTTCAGGTCTCAAAGAGACAGCCTGAGATGCTGCTTTTTGGGAGACTTCCTGGGTGTGAAGGGCGGGGCTACGGGCCCAAACACACCTGGCCCAGATGCCGATCTCTAGGCAGTTCTCTGCGGATGAAGGGCGGGCCTACCAGCCCCAAAGAGTCCCGCCGAGATGCAGGTCCGCGCAGACTTTCAATCCAAACAGCTCAGGCCACTCTATGGTCCGGGAGTTTCGGGTCCCAAAGGGACAGCCTGAGATGCTGCTCTCTGGGAGACTTCCTGGGCGTGAAGCAAAATTCAGTTTTCAAAAGTCATGTAAACCCAAAATTGATGGTTCCTCAAAATATAATAAAATCAAATTCAATCTTTAAAAAAAGTTATGGAAATAACATTACTAGGTTTATGGTCAATAAAAAGTGTTGTGTAAAACTATATAGACTTCCAATGATGTTTCCTTGACCAATCCAATGGTGTTTAATTACATAGTTTTGTTTTATTACATGGAAAGCATTCTTCAAATCTACTTAGTCTTCTGTTTCTAAGAAAAATCAGTGAATTGTTCACAAGTATCTTCTCTAATTTGCAGAAGTGATGAAATTTTGATTTTGTGAATAAGAAATATTGTTTCAGCAATCTTTATATATCTTCATTATCTCTGCAGGAAATTAACAAATCATGTTATAATTTGTCTTAACAACTGATAGAGTGGGAGGATTTCATTTCCAGCTGTGCTGAGTAACTGACACTTGTCCACCCTTCATAAGGAATGAGAAAAATGAATTACATTATGTAAAACAACTGTTTTGAATGTTATAAGACATACGTCAAAGAACTATGAAGCCCAAGAGAAGAGAGACAATTGAAACAGGTAATGAAATCACCCTGGCTTTGTACCTGCTGGCACTGTATGAGAGAAGATGCTCAGAGCATGAGAGTGCTAATAAGTACCTGAGGGGGAAATCTGGTTTCAGGGAAGATCTTCTGGGAGTTGCAGGAATCTGATAGGGATCTGCTTCAGACTTTAGCTGAGCACAAATTGTGGTGTGAATTTCACAAATGGAAAAAAACACAACTACTTGAGAAATAGAAATGAAACAATTCTCAAAGCTCACACAGGACTGAAATACATTTGAATTTTAACTAGTCAGGTAGAGATAGTGTGCTGACAACTGAGAGTAGAGGCATGAGAAGCATGGAGCCGTAGGAGCCAACAGAATATGCAGTGAAGGCTACTTTACACATCCTTAAGAACAAGAAATTCTAAAAGTAACTTGTCTGCCTTTTAGAAAATAGCTAAGGAAGTTTTAATTGGAACAAAAACTCCAACTGGCATTTGGATGAGAGCAGTAGCAGCAGCAGCAACAATACATCCCTAATGTTCCTTAAAAACGACAACATTACCCAAAACTCAGGAAATTAAAATCACAATGCTCTGCATTAAAAAAATTATAGACTGAGAAGCTGAAAAATGTGACTTAATAGGCTAAAAAAAGAGAGAAAAAATTAAAATTAAAATGACATATGATGGGATAAACATACAAAGACTTAAAAGAATTATTATAAACATGGTACGTGTTGTTGAGATTTAGATCTAAACTCTCCTTCAGAATCTCATGTGTTTTGCAATGTGACTGGATCACAGAGGTGCTACACTTCTCATCGTAGCCAAGTATGCTGCTAGGGGATAAGGCGGAGTAGGTATGGCACTAAGGGCATGGCTTGGAAGGGTATAGCTCCCTCCCCATGTCCTTCCTTCACTGTCCATTTCCTAGCTGCCATGGGCTGAGCACCTTTCCCCTCTGTCATACCTCTCTCTTACTGTTGCTGCCTTGGAGATAGCAAACCAAGGACTGAAACTGTAAGCCAAAATAAATCTCTTCTTTAAATTACGGATTCTGGGTATTTTGTTCTAATAATAAGAAAGTAATTTAGATTATGGTACCAGAGAAGTGAGATCATTGCTGTGACTATAACTGACATGTGGATCAGAAGCTTTTGAAAGTGATTGATGGGAGGAGTTTGGAAAGGTTAGAGAAGCCCTAGCCCAGGGCAGAGGTCAGAAGTCCAGAATGCTAAGAAATCCAAACACTAAAGTCAAAGCAAAGGAAGTTTTAATTGGAAAAAAAACTCCAACTGGCATTTGGATGAGAGGTCATATGTGCTATGCTCTTGCAGAAAATTTGGCTACCTTTTGCCCATGTCTTGTGACCCTTTTGGGAGACAAGATTAAGAATTGCAGGTAAAAGAATTTGGAGGAGACATTTCAAGGCAGCCCAACATTCAGGGTGGTATGGGTTCTGCTGGCTTTTTTAGTGAGATGTACAGTGAGAATCAGTATCAAATGATAGAACTCATGGTGTAAAAAATTTGAAGTTTCACCAAAAAGGAAGCACTTTCCGATTTGGGCAGAGGAGACAGCATGGTTACTGAAAAGATTAGCATTAAGAATAAGTCAAGTATTTTTCATCGAAATACAAAACACAGTTTGAGGACATCCAGCCAGGGCTCAGCAAGACCCATCCATTTACAGGTTCAAAGGTGTAAAACTACCCAGATTTCAAAAGAAGGCCTGTGAGCCCAGTCACTATATTCCCAAAAGGGCAATGGGTAAATGTGGGAGAGGAAGCCAACACTTCAATGGAGACCACAGGAAGCTGGAGAAGAATACCTATGAGGAAAGCCACCGGGGTGAGTGGAGCCACCCCAAGAAAAAGTCATCATGGCTGCAACAGAGTATTTGCTCTGCTGAGTTTTGCCATTTCTTTTGTCCCATTCTATCCTCCTACTTCTCCCTTTTGGAATGGTAATGTTTACTCTGTGTCACTGTATGTGGATAGAATTTATTTTTTATTTTGACAGAGGCTCACTATTAAGAGCTTGCCTTGAGTTTCAGAGGAAACTTTGGACTTGAACTTTTAAGTAATATTAGAACTGTTGAATTTTTGGTGACTCTTAGAAGTAGACTAAATGAGCTGGGGATTTAGCTCAGGGGCATAAGTGCCTGCCTGGCAAGTGTTATGTCATGAGTTTGATCCTCAGTACCAAAAAACAAAACAAAAAAAGCAAAAAAAAAAAAAAGACTAAATGAATTTTGCATAATGAGATGAACATGAGCATTTGGAGGAATGCGTGGAATGTTATGATTTAGGTACAAAATATCCCCCAGATTTTCATGTTTTGGAAGGTGAGTGGGTCAGAGAAACTGTACCCATCAGTGCATTAATCCACTGATGTTTAGAGCTAAATGTCCTGTTAGAAGGTTGCCTGGTTGGTAGAAGTTGGTCACTAGAGTTGTAACCTGGAAGGGTAAATTTCAATCCTTGGCCCCTCTTTTCACTTTCTACCTTCGGGATGCCATGAGTTGAGCACCTTTTCCTCCATGCTGTTCCTGCCTTGGAACTGAAACTGTGAATCAAAGTAAACTTCTTTTCCCTTAAATTCTAGGTTTTGGCATTTTTTCTCACAAGTGAGATAGTGATTAAAAAAATTATTTCATCTGGAAGAAAAATGTATGCATAGTGTGGTGGAGTAACTAATGGTCAACTTGTAACACCCAACTGAACTGAATCAGCATGGTGCTGGGTGTGGAAGGCCCAGCTGAGAATTGTTGCCAACAGCACAAAAAAGAAAACTGGAGGGAAAGGTGGCACGCTGTTGGTTCTCCTGGAGAGGCTTGTCACACTGGCTTTCCTGATATGAACTTGGATGTTCTCGTCGTCAGAGCAGCTTGGGAACTCACTCTTGCTGAAGATGGCTGCAGTTCTGTTTGGGGGAGCTCTAGTCCTTAATTTGAGAGTGGCTTCTTGGCTCCAGCGCAGATCCCTCAGCCGGCTGGCACAGATCCTGTATCCTGCTAGTGCAGACTTTCTGTCTCCCACCCCTGACCTTTGGGGCTTCCCAATGCACATTCTGGAAACACACTTGTATGAGACATTGTCATGGGCTCTATGCCTCCAGTTGGGACTCACAGCATGCACTGCCATGGGCTTTAGGACTTCAGTTGGATTTGTGCAGGACATTTCCTTGTGATCCAGCCCCTCAACTGAATTCACTGGGTCTCTGGTATTTGGAAGATCTCCCACACTCTTTTGCATTTGACTCTTGGTGAATATTATAAAATAATCCCATAAATTATGTGTCCAGTGTTAAATTCTTTCCCTATAAACTCTGACTACAACACATATGGTAGTAGAAAATACAGGAAATCACAAAACTAATTCCTGAAAATGAAAACTATAATATTGGAATTAAAATAGGCATTATAGATAGACAGAAATTAAAGAAAAAGGAAAATAAGGAGGGAAGACATCAAAAGAGGGAGGAAGACTATGAGGGATGAAGGAAGGAAGGCAGGCAAGCAGGCAGGAATAGATGAAGGAGGATACAATGTGGACATTTACTGAATATAGCATATATTAGACACTTAACTGCTTAAGCTGCTATAACAAAATCTCATACACTGTGTGGCTTAAAACCCGGAAATTTACTTTCTTACAGTTCTGGAGGCTGAAGTATTAGATCAAGGTGCCAGCACAGCTGAGTTCCAGTGAGTGTTGTCTTTTGCCTTGCACATTGCAACCTCCTCACTGTTTCATTCATTATATGGCCTTTATTCTGAGTGTACACTGGAGAGATGGAGATCTTGATCTTTATCTTCTCATAAGGCCACTATTAGACTCCACTCTAATGAACATGTTTGATTTTGCCTCCTGAAAGCCTTATTTCCAAATTCAGTAGCATGGAGGTTATGGCTTGGAATGTAGAAGTACAGCTCAGAGATAGAAGACTTGCCCAGACTCATGGGTCCCTGAGTTAAATTTTCAGAAAAAAAAAAAAAAAAAAGGAAAAGAATGCAATTCACTTCCATAGAAGGGATTCATTGTGCCATTATTTCTAATATTTTAAAATGTTCATAAAACTTAAGAGCCTAAGGATTTTGTCTTCTGCTATCTATTTGTACTTTAGTAAAAGACTATAATTCTCCCTAGAAGAAAATACTGAAAGTTTCTATGGTTACATTGAATCATTAAAAATTCTTGCAAACATGTACCAATAAAAGATAAAGAACTGAAAAGCATTCTTAATTATATATTAGCCAGTATAGTTCAACATAAAAAAGCTGTAAACCAGCTTCAATATCATTTTTTCCTAATCTCTTCTGGTTAATAGAGATACAACAGGTTAAACCCTACAAATGGAACAGGGTGGGAAGCGGCTTCCCCACGTCCGTATCTTCTCTTTCACATTCATCTAAAGATGAACCCACTGACAATTCAGGAAAACAAGATTTACCCAAAATACAAGACAAAAAGTCCTCCTTGAACCGGAACTATCAGAAGTTGGCTTTGAGCCATCCGGGTCCTGCTTTTCTACAGTTCCCTTGACAGAGATGATCATACATGGTCATTTGAAATTCCTGGCCTAACTGGGAACTCTCCTACCAGCTGTCTTCTGTGAGGTCTATTTCTGATCCGTGGAAAGCCCACATACATATTCCTCCTCACATTCGGGACCTGTTGGCCTGTGTCACAGCCCTCTTTGAAATCTGTCACAAGTGCATCAGCCTGTGTATTAGTTTTCCATTATTTTAGTAGCAAACTTACTGTATAATTCCAGAGAGCAGACATTTGCGATCAGTTTAATTGGACTACAATATAACTAAACAAGTTCCTTTACATATTTTAGGTCAATTTTTCATGGTATTTTCACTCTTTTTGGTGACCTGACAGTCAGTGAATTGGTGTCTCAGGTAACAATAAAACAAGATGAATTCCAATCTAAAATCCTGCATATAACTTGCCTGCTAAAATAGAAATATGAAATTATAAATGAATCTTCATGAATTGTTAAATGCTAGAAACATGTCTTCTATGTGATGACAGAATGTATTTAATGAGTCAAAAAGAACTTCAGTATTCAAAGGTGAATATTAAATGAATAACATTTTATGGAACACAAAATATTTTTAGGAAGCTATTTCTGCTTTTCAGTTTGATACTGCTTCTGTTTGAATAAAGAGATATCATTAAGAGTATTTATATGAGGAAGAAAATTTTAGCTGGAAGCAAATCTCACCTGCAAAATATTAAATGCAGACATGTGACACTGACATTTTGCCTAAAGAAATGTATTTTTTAAAAAAATGTATTCCCTCATTCTTATATCCCTCTCCGGTAGTACAATGGTTAAGATCATGTGTTTATTATCCACAAAATTATTAGGCAATAATTATATTCACATCATTAGTAGATATTTTTGCTTAATGGAGAACTAATTAGAGTTTATCCCCCCCAAAAGAAATTACCACTTAATTATTGGATTTAGAGTACATGTTCCCTCAAACTTGAAATCAGACATTTTTGAGAATATTCCAAAAAATAAGATGGAGGTAATATTGGTACATTGGCTTAAATTCTTTTTGGATGCAGTTTAATAGAAATCAATCCTAGCCCCACACACACACACACACACACACACACACAGAGTGGGAATGAAGAATTCATTGAATGCACCAGAATCCACAGTAGAATATGCTGCAAGACTTCAGAAACTTTCTCAATCTAAACATTAAAAACATCTTGGGATTCTATTTATTGTTTCTGCTCATTCTGATTTTTTTTGCATGATTTTATATGGTATGATACGTTACAGCCAAATGATTCTAAGTGTGATGGCTAACTGATTGTGTCAACTTGAGTAAAAAACTCCCAAATATTTGGATCAGCAGAGTCCTGGGTGTGGCTGAAGGGATTTAATGAAATCAGAAGACACACACTGGGGCTGAGTGGTGCCAACCTCTAGGCTTGCAGACGGTGGAAAAAAACAGAAATGAAGACATTTCAAAGGAGCTGCAGTTTTCACCTTCATCTTGGACATCATCTGAGTGCAGGCCGGAGCCTTTGGCCTCCTGATGTGGACTTGTAGGGACACTCCAGCTCTGCTCTCTGCCTGGATCCTTTGGCTCTCTAGTATGCAGACAGCCCCTTTTGTACTCTTCCACACCGGAGCTATGGGCTGCCATTGTAAGCCTAATATGTAAATCATTATATATTTATATGTCTTATATTAAATCTATCTTTCTAGTAAGCACTGACTGATACACTGTGTTTCTAAATGACCAACTAAGGCATTAGAAAAGATTTTATAGTTTAAATATCTAAGGACAAGACAGCGTTCCCTGCGCTGGGCATTAATTTCTCCTGTAATAATTAACCCCAGGTAGTCACACTATATAACGTTTACCCTTGTTGTATCCATTTAGATGGGAATCCGGTGGAGGTATAAGAGAGCTAGCTATAACAGGCCATTTCAAATGTGTTTGGCTAGAGCAGTGCTGAATACCTAAGACACTGTTCAAATATAAATCCCATAGGGCACTGAAAGTATGTACTTTTGAGATTTTCCAATTTGCTTCAGTCAAGCTGAGAAACACTACTTTACAAGAACAGTTTTTACGTTATTATCTTTGGTTAGGAATAACCACAGAAATATGTAAGAAGTCAACCACCAAACATATACAGTCATAAACTTGCAGAGGAGAGAAACTAGAGTCCGGACTGTGACTGATAAACTTCCCTCTTTTCTAACCCTAATAGGGACGGATTTCTTCCTGTAGATATAGCCTTTTAGAGGACTCAACATTTTGATTGCAACTCACTCTCTTTGGCTACCTTCTGTCCACTTTCTAAAAGGTAAGAAACAAGGACTTCAGTAATGGAAAAGCAAAAAGCAGCAACTTCTAGGCCTGCTATGATGTCAGCTTGCCAATTTAAACCTGAATAAAGCAAAATGTACAGAAGCCTCCTATCAAATGACTCATATAGACCTCATATAAAATGACTTATCAAATAGGATTTGCATTTAAACTTAGGAAATTTAAATTGTACAGATTAAATTTATCTGACTTAAACTATTTCCTCTCTCATACTTTGCTTCTGTTGTTGATTACAGTAATTCTACAGTTACAGGCATTTCTTCAGCTTTTCATAAAGCTAAACTATTTCTGGGATCATTTTATGTGAGAAGATTAGCTAAAGCACATCTTCAGAAACATAGAATTGTTCAACAGAAAGATATTCTTAGTGTTTTGTCTACATCGAGGTAAATGTACATTATGCAATGTAGCCTCAAGTGGAAGCATATTCAAGGATCTTTCCTGCATGGAATTGACTTTGGAAATTTCCAGTGGCTTCAAGAAGAAAGAAAAGAATGATCAAAATGGGGATTTATGCAATGTAAATGGTTAAAGTGATCCTCACTAGAAGGGTAAAAGTTTTTAAAATACGCAATGCACCTTAGGGAAAACAGAAGTAACCTAATATTGTCTCTAAAAATAAACAAAAAAGAAAATGAGATAAAGTGGTTAATAAGTCTGTTTTCCGGCTGCTAGTAACACAGTACCACCAGCTGAGTAAATTTACAGAAGGGAGATTTATTTTGGCTCAGTTTTGAAGTCCAAGGCCAGGGGCCGCATCTGGCAATGGCCCTCTCACCAGCAGTCACAAGGCAAGGGGTTAACACACAGCAAGGGACAAGGATTTGTGTATGTCTGTCTTCTGGACTCTCCCTTTCTTCTTACAAAGCATGAGAATTCACTCATGCTAATGGTCTTACCTAATCCCCATCACCTCCCAAAGTCCACACCTTGAAACACCATAGAGAGTTTAGGATTCCACGTTGGAGCTGGGCACAGTGGCACATGCTGTGATCCCAGCACTCTTTGAGGTGGGACAATTATAATTTCAAGCCTATCCTAAGCAATTTAGCAAGATCCTGTCTCAAAATTAAAAATGGTCTGATGCTGTAGCTTAACATGATAGCCTTGGATTGCATGTCTAGCACTGCTAACTAACTAAATAAATAAATAAAATTTAACCTTGTAATACTTCACAGTGGAGATTAAATTCAACACATAAATTCCTAGGGGAATCACTGAAACCATATTCAACCCACAGCAAGGAACCTGTATATACTTTCCAAATTCTGGCACTATTCAAGAGGGGGATGAGGATTATGGTTTGTGTTATTTTGAAATGATGTTCAGGAGATATGAGAAATGTATAGTTCTAAATGTATGCACTGAAAAGAAAATTGATTAAAGCCCTATTATAAAAAGCTTGGCTCAGCCTCTGATTCCTCAGGCTGCTGCCAGGTGCTGATGGCCTGGGTGGGGCCAGGAGAAAGGTAGGAAATTCACCCTCACAGAGATAACTGCAGAGCTGGAACATTAGACTTCTCTAGGGGGATCTGGGATCGGGACCTAGTTTCATCACTAACTAGCTGCATGATCTTAAACATATCCATTACTTCTCTGAGCCTCAGTTACCCAGTATGTTAAAAAAAAAAAAAGAAAGAAAGAAAGTAAAAGAAGGGCGGAGGTGGAAGGAGTGAGACTATCTACCTGAAAAAACTGTTGAGCTCTCAGATGAGATGCTGCATGTGAAAACACTGTACCTTGGTTGAAATGTTAAGTACTATTACTATTATACAGTATTATCACTATCATTGTTGCTGCTGTTACTATTAACAATCTTGGGTGGATGGTTGGTATGAGATAAAAACCATATAAATGGAACCGATCTGAGAAATCTAAGTACTTAATGAAATGGGTCTTTTGGAAAGAATTCAGATGAAAGCACAGAATTGAGTCATTGGCTTCTGGGCTAAAGCTTCAAGGTCCCCCAGGCCTCCAGAGATGGCTCTGAAGGAGGGGGTCTGCAGGGTATAGGTGGAGACAGACTGAGGTCTGTGCTCTCTTGACAGGTGGAACTAGACATCTGTCTTTGCATGAAAATGTGTAAATAAAGGAGTGTGTCCCTCCCCACAAAATACAACGTATATTCCAAAAACATGGAAAGAAAGAAAAAAGTGAACAGCAAAATGCCAGGGCTGCTTTCTTGAAAAGTTAATAAAAGCAAGAAACTATTAATGCTACTAATTTTTTTAAATGGAAAAAACATAAAATATTATTAGCAGGAAAAAAAAAGGTGACAGTATAACACTTAAAAGATTAGAGGATGTCATGAAAAATGTATTATGAAGAACTTTGTAGCAATTAATCAAATTGATTAAAACATATGCCTTCAGAAAATAATACAGCTTGCTACAACTTAATAAGAAGTCACTGAAAAACCTTTGATAGCAATATTTATCAGAAAACTGAATATGTAAGGAAAAACTCATGAAAACTAACTTGAAGCTCAGATGAGTACACCTGCAAACTTCCAAATATTTAAAAAGATGTATTTCCAATCTTGCATGAACTTTTTCAGAAAATAGGGAACAACTAAGGCAACATGATTCATTTTATGGAACCAGGACAATACTGATCTAAAATCTAATAAAGACATTAGAAATTTAAATGGAAAAATTACCCATAAAAGCAGGTATAAAACTCCAAAAAGAACACAAGCCAATTGAATAGAGATAAATAGGAAAGACAATATTGTGCAAACAAATTGTTCATCTAAAACAGGAACAGACACAGGGTGCCTGCTTGCATCACTTGCTATTGTTCTGCAAGTGCAGGGTTCATTCACCATTCAAGTTTTACTCATGTTCTTTACTACAGTAACAGAACAAAGGAGATGTTTATTATATTAGCGGTCTTCCTGTCACTTTAACAAATACTTGAGGCAATCAACTTAACAAGGGTACAGATTTGTTTTATACCACTTTTAGAGGTTCCAGTCCATGAGGAACTGGCCCCAGTACTTTCAGGACTGTGGCAAGGTGGGGGTTGGGGAGGAAGCCCAGGAGCAAAGCTGCTTACTTCCCACCTGAGAAGCGAAAAAGATGGAGGCCAGGGGGGTCCCTCACCCCTCAGCTCACTTTAAGAATGCTGCCTATCATGCAAAGCATCTCAGGACCCACTTTCTCTGTTTCCACCAAATCCAGAGTGCACCGGATGGGGCCAGCTCTAATACCCCAGGTCCAAATTTAAGCATTTCAATAGATACAAAAGGTACATGATAAAATCCAAATTCCATTCACAGCAAAAGCTTAGTAAAATAAGGGTAAGAAAATTGTCTTAATTATCCTAAGAGGTATATAAAATAACCCTAAAGTTTAAAAAGAGGAATAATGGATGACTATTGGTAAAAAAAAAAAAAATTCAATGAAATACAAGCACAAACAAATGAAAACAAACAAAAAACCAACAACACATTAAAAAGATTATGTACCGTTACCAAGTGGAATAGATTTCTAAGATGAGAGATGGTTCAATTTATGTAAGTGTAATGCACCACATGGAAGAGAAGACAAAACATCATTTAAATTGATGCAGAGGAAGTTTTTTTGTTTGTTTTTTCACAAAATTTATCACTCTTAACAAAAGATTTCAAAAAAGGTATAAAAACTACTTCAACATACTACAGATCACAGATGAAAAACCCATAGTTAGCATCATACTAAGTAGTGAAAAACTAAAAACTCTTCCTCTAAAATAAGGCAGAAGACAAAGGTGCCTGTTTTCCTGTTTTCATCACTATTTTTTAACACAGTACTGGAAATCCTAGCTACAGCAAATTAGGAAGTAGGTAAACAATAACAGTAATCATAGATACAAAAATAAAAAGAAATAACTATGATATATTTTCGCAATGACATGGTCATATATTGGGGAAATATATAAATATATTAAGCACACACACACACAGTTGGAACTAAAGGATTAATACAGCAAAGCTTCGAGATAGGAAATCAATTGAGAGACTGGGTTCAGCCCAGGACTCCATAGGCAGCCTGGGGGGTCAGGTGAGGATATGTTTTCAGTCCTCTAAGTCACCACCCAGACCTAGGATCTGTGTAGTATAAAGCCTTATTTGACAATTCTGTATACATCTAAAGAAAATGCATACATATAGAACATATTTAAATATATACTAAAATCTGGCAATTCAGGCACTTTAAAAATATTGAAAATGATGCCAAGCATGGTGAACACACCTATAATTCCAGCCACCAGGGAAGGTGAGGCAGGAGGTCTGCAAATTCCAGGTAAGCCTCGACAAATTAGCAAAATTCTATTTCCCAAACAACCCACAAAAATTGGGGAGGGTGCACTGGGGATGTAGCTCCCCAGTATAGCACCTGCCTTGCATGTCGGAAGCCTTGGGTTGAATCTTCAGTACCACTACTAAAAAAAAAAAAGTCAATTGCGTTTCCATACTCTAATGGTGAACAATTTAAAAATGAAGTTTAATGTAATGTAATGAAGTTTAATGTAATGAAGTTTAATGTAATGAAGTTTAAAATGTAATTCCAGTTACAACATCAAAAAGGAAGTGAAAAGATTTGTATACTGAAGCCTTAATACACAGATGAAAGAAACTAAAGACACAAATGGAAAGACATACTGTGCTAATGGACTGGGAGGGTTAATATTAAGATCTCTGTAATACCCAAAGTGATCCACAGAATGTAATGTTTATGAAAATTCCAAAGGCATTTTTTTTTAGAAATAGAAAATGTCACCCTAAAACACATAAAGGAGGTGTCTTAATTTCTTCTTGCTGGGATGAAACAGATTATTTCAGTTCATAGTTGCATAGGTTTCAGACCAGAGTTTGCTAGCTCCAAGGCAAGGCAGCACAGTAGAGGGGCACAAGAGAGGAGAACCAGCTCACGGTGTGGCAGGCAGGAGGCACTAGCCTTCTTCTGCTTTCCCTTTTTATTCCATGCAGGATACCAACCTGTTGGTTGGTGCCACCCACACCTGGGATGGTGGTGGTGGTCCTTCCCTCTTTGGTAAATTCATTCAGTCACACCCAGAACCATGCTAAGCCAATCAGTGGACTGGCCCATTATTACACTTCCATGATCCAGTCACTCCCCAAATGCACCTATGAGTACATGAGGTTTTGGAGGGGAATCTAGATATAAACCATAACAGAATCTTAAACAACTCCATATGGCCAGTACTCAGTATCCCAGTACAGGAAGATAAAACCTTTATAAGGATGCCTTTAGGATGGGCCCTAGTTCAATCTAAATGGTATCCTTACACGCAAAGGAAATCTGGACATAAACAGTAGGGATATGAGGGCACAAACAAAGGCCACAAGAAGACATACAAAGGTAGCAGCCACCTGCAAGCCAGAGAGCTTTCGGGAGAATCGAAGTCAGCTGACACTTGGTGCTGCATTTTTAGTCTCTAGAACCATGAGAAATAAAGGAGGTCTGCTTACCTGGAATTTGCAGACCTCCTTTTATTGTTATGACAGCCATGGCAAATGAATACCGCAATCTTAACATAGAACAATTCTGCCTCAGCCTCCCTGAGCGCTAGGATTACAGACATGTACACCACACTTGGCCAGGAAAATATATGTCTAGCACAGTCATCCTTGGATGACTATTAAAGATAGAGACTACCAGCATACTGACCGCATATATTCACTGAGTCTTTTGCAGCAGTATGTCAAAATGTCGATGGTACAGTCAGCATTGTCCAAAGGAACAGGAGACGCAGGTTTATAAGAAACTGGCTCACTCAAATGATTCTTAAGGCTGAGAAATGTGAGAAACTCACAAGCCCAATGATGGAAGGCCCAATTGAGTGGCGAGGACAGATGTGCTAGCTAGCTCATCACCAGTCATGAAGAGATGAAGGTTCCTCAGTGAACAGGATGATACCCAAGCCATCCCCAGCTAGGAAGGGCAATCTACAGTCTACAGATTAAAACGCTGCTGTCATCTGCAAACACCCTCACAAATCACACCTAGAAATCTCCAAACGATGTTAACAGGATCATAATCACACCCACCATGACACATCTAACCAGCATGTAACTAGAAATGCTCTCCTTCCTCAGAAGTGGTAAACCCTTGGGTGACATTTACCCTTGATATCTACCAAAGACAACAATGTAAAATTAACAATATTTACATACTACAATGCAAAGACAATATATTATAGATTAAATAAGAGAATGAGAGAAGAAAAAAAACACTAAAACAAAACCCAAAGATATAGGCCCTATAGTCATACACACAGTCTCAACAAAATATTCATTTCTGTAACTGGTCACATGGTTGTAGATAATGATTTCTAACTATCACCTTCTAATACTCTCTTTCTGTATATTCTTTGCTTTCAGCAAACATCTCAGCAAATCATGGTTATCTGGTGGGGTGTCTCAAACCTTCATTCCAAAAGGGCCTTGGTCATGAGTAGTCTTACCTGGGTTGGGTTGTAGTTTGCTACTGACCATAATGCAAAGGTTACAGTAATACTAAAAAATGCCTTAAGGATAGTCCAGACAGGCTGGGAATGATGGTGCACCCCTGCAATCCCAGTACTTAGGAGGGTAAGGCAGGAATATCGCAGTTGAGTTCAAGGCCAGCCTGGGATACACAGTGAGATCAAGGCCACCCTGAACTATAGCAAGACTCCATCTCCACACACACACACACACACACACTCTCTCTCTCTCTCTCTCTCTCAACAATCTTATTTACCTTGTGAAATAATAGCCCAATTTCCCTGTTGGCATAAAGAATCAATCACTTTAGCCAGTACAGTAAATCCCTCCTTTGCCAATAGACTAAATGGCATGAGGGTACTGAAATGGTCTGGCAGCATCTCCTCTCGTGTTGGAGAACGTTGAGGCTGAATACACGTGCAGGGCTGTGGTGTGGCCTGGGCATGATTGAACTGAGAACAAGGAGACACCTCAGGTGGCAAGACAGGCCACAGCTGAGGCCACCTAGAGACTTTCTGGGGTTAGTTTTCCTTAATTAGCATCATCTGTTGCTCTCAGGGGTACTTGAACCCCTCCCAAGACCCTGTTTAGGTTTCCTCCATTGTCCACGCAACTCCTTGCTTGTTCCAGTCAGCCAGCTGGTTAGCACAGTTATGAGATCTGCATGGATTTTATTCCTTCTGCAGCCCTAAAGACCATGCTGTCTGTCTAATTCCTTTGAGCCTTTGCAGTGCACCCATTTAGGGAACTGGGGGACTAGGCACAGACCCCGACAATCTAACAGTTCAACGGAATCAGTGTTACAACTCTTGGTGGAAGTATTCCTTGTCTAAAAGATATCCAGGCCATCAAATTGTAGCATCACAGAACAGGAAAAGGCAATTGTATTAGTGGGTCATTACGGTTAATGGTGAATGGTGCCACTCCCAGTTGAAGACAAGCTATCAAACCAGAGCAGTACTTTCAGTTCTTAAAGTCTAATTAGGTTATCCTTGTTACGGTGTGGATTTACTGAAGATTTTTTTCATCCTTATTTAGAATGGGAATTTCTATCATTTTTTGTGGAGCCGCACAACAGGTATGGTTTCACCATTTCCCAACTTGAATCTTATCTCAGGATAAATCATACCTTGAGTTTAATCATATCTAATTTGGATAGATGAGACCTTAGACTTCAGAAATGATGTTGTAATTAAGACTTTTGGGGCTTCTGGGATTAAACAGAACATAAACTTTAGGGGAAGGAAAAGGGCAGAATGCTGTAGACAGTAAGTTTGAGTCTGCCCCCAAATTCCTATGTTGAAATCCTAATATGAATGTGGTAATACTTAGACATGAAACCAAATATTAATTATTCTCCTTAGGTCAGGAGAAAGCTCTCATGAATGGAATTAGTACCCTTGTGAGAGGAGACCTGAGAGAGATGTATCTCTCCATGTGTGGGTACAGCAAGAAGGCAGGTCCTACAACCAGGAAGAGTCCTCCTCACAACCCAATCATGCTGGCACTCTGACCACTTGACTTTCAGCCTCCAGAATGGTGACAGATGAATTTTCTCAATCAATGATACTTTTGCCACAACAGTCCAAGGTGGCCAAGTTACTGACCATTATATCATTTTCAAACTTACTCGAACATTGATATTTCTGCCTGGCATTCATAATAGATGAATGCTTAAGATTTTTAAAGTGGCATGAACAACTAGATGGGAATAAAACTCAATTGTACATCCTATCCCTCTGGCAACTTATTCTCCAACCTTTCCCTCCTGGACATACAGCTAGACCACATTTGCAGTTAAAAGTGACAACAATGGTGTCGAAGCCAGGGACTGTACATAGAAATGTCATGTGATCTCCAGTCCTGAGCTCTAAAGATCCTCCAAAGTGCTTACTATCCTTCCTTCTCTGAAGAAAGATCAAAAAGTGAGCAGGGACCCAAAAGAAAGAAGCCTGGAAGAGGTGACCACCAGTTTAATAAGATATATGCCAGGTTATTACTTCAGTGAGGAATTTTTGTTGTCTTAAACCTTGAGATGCATTGTCCTTTTAAACAGCAGTTCACCAAAATTGAACATGAAAGAAGGAAACAAAACTCTCCACTAATACTTTTTTTTTTTTGGTACCGGGGATCGAACTCATGACCTCACACTTGCCAGGCAGGCACTTAAGCCACTGAGCTAAATCCCCGGCCTTATACTCAATAACAATCATTGGTAAGACCTGAATTTTCAATGAATGTTTTAAATCAGTTTTATTATGAAGGAATGGACATTGATATAAAACATCCTATTTAGTCCTAGATCTCAGTCATTTTTTAGTGGCATGGGTAGCTACATATAATCTTCAACCTGGGTCGTACTCATGACTACCAGCTTTGCAATCTATCATATCTTGTATATTTCCTTATTTGAGCGATCTAAATTCATCTATAAAAGCAAACTTTCATCAGTACCATATGTCAAGACAGAACCAAAAAAAAAAAAAACACTGGAAAATTGAAGATTTGCTGGATTTCACTTGGAAAAAACCTAGCTAGGCACGTATCTGAAGAGTCCTCTGAAGTGTTTTAAACTTTCTGAGGATACCTGGACTACTCTGATTAAAATCTTCAGTATTTTCCCAAGCCAGATGGCAGCAGTAGGTAAGAGATTAAACCAGATGGAAGCAGCAAATGATGAATTAAATAATGCAAACACATTCTCCGTTTCCTTCTACCATTTTGTAAGAAACAATGAAAAGGTCACCATGTCTTTCAAACAGCATGAAGCAAAAGTTTTCTGAACAACAGTCTAATGCAGTTTTGGTCAGAAGTTAATCCTAAACACTCAAGTCTGTAAGATAGTGATTAGTCATTTCCTGCATAAAAGAGTCCTTCTCAATATCACTGTTCTCTAAATTCACACTCGGAATCTATCTCTGAGCCTCTTATATGCCTAGTGAAAAAAGGCTCAAAAAGTAAATCTTTGACCAAAGGTTGCCTGAACCTGCATTTCATGGGAGCTAAGTACGGAAAGAAGGGTAGAAAGACCAGGGCTAAACAGCCTATAAAGACTAAACTAATATACATTACAAAGACTAAGAATGTCTTAACCACTATGTTCCCTTATCTTCATATTATACTCTAATGGTCAATAATAGACATGGCTGTAAAATAGAGGCCCTACGTAATTTAGAATATTTGAATCGCTATCAGTATTTTTAAAAATCAGAATCTTCTTGCTGTTCACAATCATCTTTGTCTAAGATCAAGCAACATGTACTCAGATTTTTAGTATTGACAGATTATAAACAAAAACAAAATTTCCCTTGAAAATTTTGCTTTGTTTATAAAAATAAATCTACTGACTTTATTACTACCTATATTTTAGTAAAAATAAAGTTAGCTGATTCAAATAACCACATTAACATAAATATTCAGGAAAATATGGGAAAATTAGTAACAGTGAGGCACTGATTCAAATTTAGGAAATACCAGAAGTAATTAGCAATAATCAATCTCACAGATAAAGATGTTGGAGTAAGCAAAGTTATCCACTGGTATCTACTGGTGGACTGGTTCCAGGACTCCTCATGAATACAAAAATTCAGAGATGACTCAAGTCACTTATGTAAAATGCAGAGTATTTACATTTAACCTACACATGTTTTCACACTTTAAATCATCTGTAGATTACTTATAATACCTAATTCAATACAAAAGTTACATGAATAATCATCATATTGCATTGTTTAGGGAAAAACACGAAGGAAATGTCTGTGCAATATATAATTTTAAAAAATATATATAATTCATAGTTGAATCCATGGATGTAGAACTCAAATAAAAACAAGGATGACTCTCTTAAATTAAATGAGCTTTAGAGTCTAAGAAGAAAAACAAAATTAACATGGTTAAATTTTGGATTGTTGCATCATTTTCACTGATGGTTTAGCTTAATTTCTGCATTAGATGCTTTCAGTTAATTTATTTCCTTACTTTTTATGTTCTCATCCAAATTCAGTTTGGGCAATCTAAATCAATGCCCAAAGCATAGAAGTCTATTTTGATACCGTTTATTTCCTTATATTGAGCCCAATCAGTGCTACAAGTTGGCACTATATTCTATATTCAGTACAAGTATATAAATAATATAAATATACTTGTACTGAATATAGATGTAGCTACATTATTACATCCAAAATACCTGAGATTTAGAAATCATTTACTATAAATGACCCAAAACACTAACAGGCATTTATGTTAGTATATAAATCGATTCATAAAAATATGTACACACAAATCAATTTGCCACCTTGCAACAAATTTCTACTTGTTACGTGAAAAGTTTAGCAAAAAATCAAATTACACCAGCGTATGGCATATATATTTAATCATAGACATTATAGGGAATGATTAAAAAATACCTTCCATGGAATTAAAAAAACAAGTCATGAGTGGTTCCCTTAGAAGAATAAAGCTAATTATACATTATGAAACTAAAACAAAACAACCTGCATAAGAAGTAAGTGTGAGTAAATGATAGATAGGAAGCATTGCAGAAGCAACTAAATGTGGTACAGTGACTGCAGTGGATAGGTAACTGGTGGTCAACTTAACACCAGCTGAACTGAATCAGCGCGGTGCTGCGGGTGGGTGGCCCACCCGAGGACTGATAACAACATAAAAAGGAGAACCAGAGACTAGTAGTGTTGTTGTTGGTTTTGGGGCTGCTGCTTCTCCTGGAGGAACTTGTCATGCTGGCTCCTCTGGTATGAACTGGGTTATCATCAGAGGAGCTCAGGACCTTGTGCTGAGACTGGTTACAGGTTCACTTTGGGGGAGCTCTGGTCCTAACTTTGAGCAATGCTTCCTGGCTCCGGAGGGAAGACGTGTGCTGTTTAATCTCCAGGAGAAACCGGTCACCCTGGGTTCCTCAGTTTCAGGAAACATACACCTAGTCCTGGATACAGTATAACTTGCCAGCATGTCTAACAACTCTTACATTCTTTGGGACTTTGTTGTCACTTTTTTAAATTAAGGAAAATAAATGTACTGAGCTTTAAGAAAATGGAAGTATCTGCTAAGTTTACAATTCTATGGAAAATACATAAATCTAGCCAGCAACAAGCCATAAGTCACGAATAACAAAGGTAGAGAGAAACACAGCGTTACTCACATCCCATACACAACACTGAACTTTAATTTAACCAAACGGGAAAGAAGCACAAAGTCATCACTAATCATTGATCCTTCCCCATCACTAGTTCCTGTGCTGTTATTTAAAAGAAGTTAGTTAAATTATTAAATGCTTATTGAATGAAGAAACATTTCCAGGAAAAGAAAATTTCCAATTTCTATGGAAAAGTGGGAAATAGCAACAAATTTCTTTCCATGTGCAGAGTTGATCAACAGGGCAGGTAACCAGGTCAAGCCCTAAAAGAATGAACTGCAAAACAGAGTAAAGTAAAAATAGTAATAAGGAAGGAAGGATTATGCACTTCACTTCATATTTGCTAAACTTTTGTCATTTCCGAACAGCATCTGCACACAGTAGAGCAAATTACCATAAGAGCCCGGGCTGGGAAGTTGTATGACATGTGCAAACGTTTTAACCTAGTCCTTGGCTGTCTCGTTTGCCCTATCAATATCATTAAGCTATCTTTGGTAGAAATACCAGTTTCAATATGCAAAGGCACAGTAACCTGTTCTAAAGCAGCACCCTAGTGAAAAGTGAACATTTACATGACAATGGGTGGTCCTTCAGAGTCTCTAAGAGTGGTTCTCTGAGAGCTGGCAATTATTCTCTCAGAATTTGGGGTTTATCAGGCTAACCTACTTGCCTCTTTCAGCATTTCTTGAATATGTCTGATTCGAGTCAAATCTTTAGACTTCTGCTGAAAACAGAAACAAGCTGTGAACGCTTCCAGGCATGGCCTTGCGGATGCAAGAACTGGAAACCCCAGTGCGATTCAGGCAAGAGAGGGACTGGACTGCAGTGTACTACCAACACCTAACAAAAACTGTTGGGTCAACTGGAATGGAATTTTAAGGTCTCTACTTTAGTGTGAACCTAAGGAACTTTATTTAAGTAGAAAACAAAAGCCAACATAAAGGCTCGTTGTGAAGAACTCAGAGTGAGTCAAAATGGACTGTATGTGGTAGCTCTTCATTTACATTCAGGAGTAGCACATATGCAGGACTCTCCACACACCTGAAATAAAGCATATGAAACAAAACGCAAATATAAACCGCTGAAAAGCTACAAGTGCTGAACACATACTAAGATGGCTGAAGTGATGTGGCAAAATTATGCAACCATGGAAATGTTTTTAGACATTTCTATTTATAAAAGCCATTCTGTGAGATCATTTTTAAAACCCGTAACATTTAAAACTACATTTATAAAACACATCAATTCAAAAAGCACTCCACTTAAATGTCAGTCGATAGTTAACGACATTAATAGACCTGAAAGTGATTTACACAGAATTTTCATTAAAATATCTCAATGTATAAGTTTCATTAAAATAGTTAAATGCTTAGATTGTAAAACATAAAGACTACAAGTGACAAACACCTATTAAATTTATTAAATACAATCTTGAAATGTTAAGTAGGCATTACAGATTCTAAGAAATTACATTTCAGATACCCCAAAATATCCTGTTGGTGTTTTCACAAGTAAAATTTTGTTTTAAAGGACTTTAAAAAAAAAAGGCAACAATTTGGGAATATAAAATAAGTAAAATTCAAAATTTAGATTATTCTGAATTCCTAAGGTGGTTGTAAACTGTTTTTAAAAGTTCATAGCTTACAGGAATGTGAATATCACAGTTCCTTAGTTTCCACCAAAACCCAGCAAAGCTACACAGTAGTTTCGTGTTTCCATAATCCAGTCCTAACATTGCCAGTGCTATCGGTACTGAGCAGGGGCCCTTCCTGCCCACTACTTTTAATCAGTCCATTCTGAATGGCCAAGTTGAGGCCGTAAGACTTCTGCTGACTTTCAAGTTCAACTGCAGTTGGCTTCTTCAAGGCATCTTTCTTACTGCTGGTTGAAGGAGGCTTTTCTAAATTCCGGCTGCTTTTGGGAAGTGTGTTACAAGCATCACTGCTGTCCTGTTGGGGTGGGTTGTACTGTCTCTCTCTATAGGCTAAATAAGCCCTCCGACTCCTAGAATGTCCTTCGCTATTGCCCAGCCGGCTCTTGGGCAAGCCATTCTGCACGCTGCCTTCCACACTTGTAGGGACATCGTAGGCATATTCTCGGAGGACTGTCAGCCGGCTTGCCCGGTGCCCTTTGCTCCGGTTTTTATGATGGCGGCTTGAATGCACATTTGGTCGAAACTGCACGTCTAAAGGTGCCACATGCATTTTGATATCATTGTCCACTGAATGTTCCGTGAGACTGTTATCAAGCTGAGGATTGGAGTTCAAAGGTAAAGAATTGGTATGGCACTGTGCGGCCGCAGCTTGCAAGTTCGTTAGCTTACAGCCCTGGGAGGAATTTTTGAAGCTTGACGCACTCTTGTTTGTACATGATGACTCTGCGCTGCTATTGGTGCACTTAGGTGCCTCTCCATTCGTCCCACTTGAGTTGGGGGGCTGGACATTGACTTGTACTGAATACGAACTCCGTCCTGGGCAGCATGTCATGATCCATGCGAGTCTCACATCCTCCCTGTTAACACAGTGGTGAACCATGATGAACGCACTGAAGGTTAAACATGCGGCTCCAAAAAAGAAGCTAAAAACCAGGTCCAGAGGGTAATACAAAGAAACGGCCAAGGCCCCAAACATCCACAAAGTGATGTATAACAGCAAAGTGAGACCAGCCCCCAAGAGCTGGGAATAAAACGTGTGCTCATTCTCCAGTGCTGATGTAGAAATTAGAGACAAAGACATTGAATCCTGATGATTTATTTCACCATTTTCATTGGCTGCCAATCTCTGTTGCTCCTCTGTAGGTTCCTTGAGCTCGTATTTGCGCTCTGGGTGTCTTTTCAACTGAATAAATATGCTTAGGAAGTACATACAGTTTACAAAAGTAATGAAGCTCGCAGGTCCATAAAAGGCTCCCAAAGAGGGTTCCCATGCCATCCAGCAACTAGAAAAGAACATGATGAACTGGATCAGATGCGATGCATTTCAACAAACTAAGGAATTTCAATAAAACGCAGTGTGTAGAAAACACTTAAAGAGAAGCAACTGGGTCAAGTACACAGAGAATACAAAATACTCACTAGGGTGCACTTGGCCGGCTGCCGTAATTCTTGATGTTTGCTGCGGCTGTTATGCCACAAACTATGATGGGGATCCCACCTCCAATCAAATAGAACCTAAAAGGAGGAAAAATGGGAAAAAATGTTCATTATTCTGTATTTTTTTAAGGTATATGAATTGCAGCATTTCAGGACATCGCAAAGCATTCCTGGAAGATTATTTTTCTAAGCAATCATGTGTTTCTGTTTTGCTTTGGTTTTGGGCATTTCTTTTTTAAAACTCCAAGGCCTAGGAAATTTCTGAGCTGAGGAAAGCTGGTCAGCTCCTGCCACCTTGTGTCTAGGTAAAGAAATGCTCAGCTACCGCATGTAAAACTAGAGTCACTTTAGCTTTGGAGGTTTCTTTCAGATTCAGCTGGTGAAATGGAAATTTGGTCCGTTATGAAACTGACATTAACATTTCATTGTGCTAAGGTTCATACAAAAACATGTAACGATGTATGAGTAGCACTGATGCGTGGCTAAGCCTGCATATTCCATGCCACCTGTGTATATACTGTATCCCCCTCAATCAACAGAATTAAACAGGGAGAGGTATTTGGATCTCAAAAGTTTCAGGCTCCTTCCCTGTGCATAAGCTGGGACAGCCAAGGACACAGAGATGCTCTAAGAACTGTGTGTGACAGGGCAGTGACTGCTCCTATCAAGAATAACTTTGTGGCCTATCATTGAACTCTCTGAAAAGAACTTTCTGCTTTGTCTGGATACTCCTGGGCACAGTTAGAATCTTAATTCTATATTTGTCCTCTGAGAAATAGTCCTAAATCCTGAATGGGCTGGATAAAGGTGATATTTATGACATGTTTATCCATACAGCATTGCTTCTCCATCCCATGCTTACTGAAATCCTTAAAGATGATGTTAGTATTGCTGAAGACACCATGTAAAACCACAACCGTGCCTTCTATGTCAGGATAAAGGGAAGCCAAGGTATGCGACCTCCCGCTTCTTCTTACCTCTTAGTAATCTCTAACTGCTTTTTACCTAGAAAGCATCCTTTCCAAAAGGTGTCCAGGCTTCTATCATCTTCACAGCTCTTTCTGTGCTCAGAAACTCCCTGACACCAATGAATTGTTAACGTACTACTTAAAAACCTCCTGTTCTCCTTCCTCATATTTTAAACTCATTTAAAATTTCCCTCATCTTCTAAGACTTTTCTTGAACTATCACCTTCTTTTGCTTTACCTTCCGTCTCCAACTCCTAAAAACAGGTACCATCACCTGCCTTGTTTCCACCCCACATTGTGATGCCGAGACTGCCTCCAGGGATCAAGAGAAACTTGATTACGGGCTGTCCTTGCCCACCTTCTACACGGCAGCATTGGGGGTCAGTGTCATACTTAACTAGGGTGTCAACTTGAATAAGGAACACCCAGCACATTGGCTTAGCAGTGCTGCGCGCATCTGGATGACTGACTTACTGAAGCCAGAAGACTCATCCTAGGTGTGGGTGGCACAAACCAATAGGCTTGCAGCCTGGAGGGAATAAAAAGGGAAAAGAAGGAAGTCTTGCTTCAGCTTCTTTAGAGGAGCTCCAGTCTTCGCCATTATCTTTGACAACTGTCTGTCTCTAAGTTCCGCCTTGCAGTGTAGATCCTCTTACCTTCCTAACAGCCTCACATGGGTCTCTGCAGCCTTCGAACTTTGACTGGCTCTTCCGTGCACAGACCGCATTTTTGCACCCTTCTACACCTAACTCTACAGGCAGCCACTGTGAGCGTACCTTGAAAATCCTTATATACTGAGGTTTCTTTAAGCTCTGTAGCCTGGGAACAGAGGGGACCAGCCCTTATGGGTGGAGCTGGACTAAAGCAAAGCGGGTTTGAAGCAAAGATGGGCCCATTCCGGGGATGTGCAGGGTTTGGAGCTGCTTTTCATTGTTTCTGCTCAGAACCCGGAAATGACAAATAGCTGCTAAAGCATGGGGTTCTCAGGCATCTTAGTCAAACACCATCTCTCTTGTGCACAAGTGACAGAGGTGCCCATATCATCCTGCTGTGTAACTCTGTAGAGGCCGAGCACCCCTGCAGTCCTTACCCTCCACAGAATCACTCTCCCCTGTAACCCTCTACATGGTCAGGTGTTCTCTGTCATTTCTACCAGTGATTGTTTTCCAAGCCTATTAAACATAGATGTGGCCCAGGGTTCACTCTTTTCTTAACTAACTTCTCCCCAGGAGACCTTGTTCATTATCCTGGCTTCCATTACAGCACCTGGAAATGTCTCGTGCCTGGTGTACACAATGTCAGGCTGCTGAGGGCTGGACTTTGAACTCCAGGACCCTGAGGAACAGGCTACCAGCCATACTGGGTACCTTACCTGGGCCTACCTCCACGTCCCTCACCATTTCTATTTTTCTTATAGTGTTTTCCAAGGCGATGAAAATACCATCTGTCAAGGAACCTAGCCATCTTCAATTTCTCATCTTAAATTCAATTGGACAACAATCCTAGAGAAAGTAATTTATGCCTCTCAAACACGTGTCCTCTCTGTTCTCTAGGATACTGTCCTGGCTTCAGTTCTCACAGGAGAATCCTACTGAGCTCAGAGGAATTCCTTATTTCTGGGGCCATAGATTTGGTGGCAAACCTATGACTCATATGCCACAGTGGGCTGTTTGCTATCACAGAAAGCGCTTAAAAGTGTCACCGTCACTGTTCTCGGGCATTTTGATTTACGCTCCAAGCCAATGCCATTCCATTTTTCCAAAACGACACCATGGCAGCCCACATTTTAACATGGCCCAGAAAGACTCACCCCCAGTTTTGCCCTTGAAATGCCAGCTCCTCCATCCTATACATCCCCGAATCCTGCATTTCTCAGGACCTTCAGCTTGCTCCCCTTCAGGACGCCCCTCTACTCTCTGCCTTCAACAGAAGCGAGGTTCATGGCCGTGCTCCAGCACTTGCTAGTGGCTCAAATGCACGGTTCCTTTCTTTGTGCTTCCCAAGAACTTCCCGTCGTTCTCTCCCTGCACCTTGAACTCCTGAAGGGCAGGGAGAGCACTCAGTTCCCATCCCAGAGCCAGGTATGGCCCAGGCAGCTGATTCAGTCTGCCACTGCTGATACGGCTCTTACTGCTCTAGCAAGATTCTTAACCTACTTGCAATGTTTTAAATTATTATCATAATGGTTAGGAAGGCCATGACTCCAAACCCACTTTGTATAGAGAATAATTAAGTGGATTCTCTCTTGAAGAAATTAAAAATATTACATAAAACCTCAAGGAATTAAAAGGTTAAGTCTTCAGAGAGTCCACTACAGGGGCAGGACCACCTTAGGTGCTTTGTGCACTAATGCAGTCATTCCTCCCGAAAGCTCTGTAAGTGGAGTCACCATCTTCGCAGAGAGGAGCTCAGAGGCACTGTGAAGCTACAGAAACTGGCAAAGAATCACAGCAGGGAGGATGGGTAACCCATAGTCAAAGCCAGACAGTACAGCTTACAGGTCTATCTTTTACTTCCCAAACAGCTCTTACCAGTTTTTGTTATAATTTACAACTATGCTTCAGCTAAAGTAAAGCAAACAGTTAATTAACACTGAACACAACAAAGACATTAGATACCTGAGCATTGGTCTTGGTGGAGGGGGCGGTTCGTCAGGATCCTGGCATCTTTTAGCTTTCTTGGTGACTTGTTTATAGATATTTCGAGCGGTCACTCCTACCCATAGTACAGTGGCAAGGGTGGAATAATGAAGAATTATTCCAACCTACAAGGAAGATTGAAGAATACACATAAACTAATGAAGATACATTACTTCAACAAGTCTGATTAGAGAACAGTACAAAGGCGATTTCAGTGATCAATTTTTCTTCCTGCTAATAAAACAAAGCACTCTTAACAGATGATGACAATACACAAACCAACACCTGGATCTAGGAGGTCCACAGACAACCAGGCACATGCGGGATGATCAGTGACGCACCGCATCACCGGCTCTAAACAGCATGAAGCAGGGGATGCTTTCCACAGATACAGCGGCACAAACAGAGTTCAGGTTCCAGCAACCAGTTTAAGGGAAAAGGCAGAGGGAAGTGGTAACTGGAAGCTGAAAGCCACGCACACAGAGCATGTTGCTCAACTCTGCCACTGCTGATAGGGCTTTTACTCCTCTAGCGGGATTCTTAATCCACTTACAATTCTTTTTTATTATAATGGGTAGGAAAGTCATGACTCCAAATCCACCTTATCTTATGTAAAGAATAATTAAGTGGATTCTTAACAGATAGTATGTTTTAGGTAAGACCTGAGTTCCACTTAGACTTCTATTCTTAAAAGAAAGCAACATAATGATAGTTAAGATTGTAAACTCAGGGATAAAAATTTGCCTGATTTTAAACCTGTAGTCACCTCTTACCACATCTACCCAAAGTCATACACTATCTTAAGCACTCATCTCTTCATTAAGGAGAGTGTCATATTGAGAAAATAATGTGATCACTCTAAAATTAAGTTTTCTTAATATGATAGTTGAATTATTCTCAACAGACAGCTCTACAGGGGTTTGTAGGGATCGCACAATAATGGAATCTGGGATACAATAGATGTTCAATAAACAGAGGATATGTGAAATGTATGTAAATGATGATACTGAGCTTTTTTTCCAAGTGATGACAGGAAGCCTGCTTATCATATGTTCTGTGTTTAAAACAATGCTAGCCGACGATCATATTCCATCTAAAAATATGAGAGGAGATAAGAGAAATTTAAAAAAAAAATAACTTTAAGTCACTGGGCAAGGTGGTGTATGTATGTAATCCCAGTAGTTGGGAGGCTGAGGCAGGGGGATCACTGTGAGTTTGAAGCCAGTCTGGGCTACATAGTAAGTTCAGGGACAACCAGAGCTACATAGTGAGACCCTGTCTAAAAAAAACATGAAAGAAAGAAAGAAAGAAAGAAAGAAAGAAAGAAAGAAAGAAAGAAAGAAAGAAAGAAAAGTGTCATGTTTCACAGATGCATGAAAAAATAACCCAGCTTTCTTAACTAATGACTTACTGTTGTTTTGGATCCTCTTTGTCTTCCTTACACAAATAACTAAAATTCTAGTAATAAAAGTCTCCACGCAAAAAAAGTTCTCATTTTAGAGATGGTTTTACTAATCCCAAGAAAATCAAATGAGCTGACATTATCAGACCTATATCAAAAATAAAAGCATGTATATACTACTCTCTGGAGTTTAATGACAATCCCTCCACAGCCAACTCTTGGTGATATCAAAGCCTTATATGCACAGAAAATAGTAAGGGCAGCCACCGTCCAGGGCAAATGTCACAATGACTGGTGTGTTAGGAGGGTGCATCTAGCTTGCCCAAACTAGAAAAGCCGGAAGTCATCTTCCGCCTAAGAGAAGAAAAGCTGCTCCTTGGTCTCCATTAGCTTTGCTGACTGCAGTGTGAAAGTAAAACTTATAGACAGAAGTGGAACAAAAAGCATAAAATAGCCCTTTGAGCTGTTTGAAGTTACACCAGACACTGTAAGTAAAAATAGAATAAATGAATTTGGTGCACAGAAACCAATAAATTCAAGACAAATCACTGATTTGGAGTCTATCTTTGCTGGAGCTGTCTTTAACACAAAGGTGAAAAGAACGAGACAGAACTTTAAAATACATTAAGCTAAATATGTTTTCAACATAGAGACGCAAGATGGAGAGTCTTCTAACTCAGTGTTTAGGGTCTGAAGTGTTTTCTATAGCATTTCTAAATTTTTCAAAACCATTATTGCTGTGCTTTTTTTATCGGTACTGGGGTTTAAACTCACGGTCTTCACACTGAGCTATACCCCCAGCTCTGTTTTAATTTTGAGACAGGACCTTGCTAAGTTCCCCCAGGTAGACTGAAATTTGCTATCCTCTGGCATCAGTATCCCAGAATGCAGGGACTGCAGGGAATCGCTACTAAGCCCAGCTCAGGATTCACTTTAAGACCATAAAAGCCTTTCTGTTCAATGCTTATAATCAACAGAGAATTTTTAGGAGTCTGATGACCTCTGCTAAGAAAGTCCCATCAGCGAATCACGAAACTTTTTAATAATAACTAGAAAAATGGAGGAATTAAGATGCAGTAATGAGGACTTCTTACTGTATTTCCCATCCAACACCTTAAGTTATGTATGAAATACATTGTCACTGTCACAGATAAGTCAGATCCATGTGGAAAGGTAAATAGTTTGGAAGTAAGTAATCTAAGACACAAGATATGTAAACGACTAATTAAATGCAATGAATTATTACTTAAAAAAGCCACTTTACTTCCGGACAATAATTTCCAAAGCTACAAAATTGATAGAAAGTAATTGTCCTAAATAGAGCTGCTACTTATTATTATTACTATTACTATTATTATTATTATTATTATTATTTTAAGACGGTCTCGCTGTGTAGTACAAGCTGGCCTTCAGTCCACTATGTAGCGCAGGCTGGCCTGGAACTCAAGAGTGCTCCTCCCGCTTCAGCCTCCCAAGTGCTGAGCCTACAGGCAGGCGTCACCACGCCTAGCAAGCTGTACTTTAAATATGTATTTCCTCACCCTATATATAACTCACAGCCTGAAGTTCTTTAAACTATCAATAATCTAAGACAGTACAACATACCCCGCAATTATTTTTATAAAAGACTTCTATGACAAGTCATATAAATACACAAAAGCCAAAATAATTACAGCCTGCACTAGTGACTATAAGATGTACAATAAGAGTTTTGTGTGTGAATTTCCTTTGTCCTTTTAACATCACTGATTGGTCAGCATTATTAATCATGAGCTACAGACACATCCACAGGTTGAGGCTAAGAAAATTCTCTGGATAACAGATATAAAAGGATACCTGAGGACAGCCACTAGCATTATATTTAATAGATCAGTCACTGAGTTGGTAGAGCAACAGGCCAGATCCCTTAACTGGATAGCTGTGAAAACCATGGACCAGGAAATGAATAAACAGTCACTTGGCAGCACACCATAACCAGCAACTCAGATCCCTTGGAGTCTAGAACCAATAGCCTCTTCTCCTGTCACTCAGCCTGTTAGTCCAGCTCCTTTGAAAGAATCAAAGCCCACAGAAAGCACCAGAACTGCATGAGGAAATGGTGTGGAGTCCTTTAACTTAGCCAGCCTGACCCACTACTTTATAGGAAACACTCCCAGCTCCAGCTTCCAGCTTCCAGCTCGTAGCAGAACAAGCTGTTCTTGGCACCTACCTACTAGGACCTGGGATTCTCAACCAGTCCTTTTCATATTTCATCCCTCTCCTTTCAGCTATTAACTCAATTAAGTGTTTTAAGTAATGTTTGAATGGAAAGTGATGTTATGTCTTTCAAAGAAGGGGAGGGTATTGTAAAGAAAATTAATAGGTACAACCATGTAGAGACATGCCTTTTCCTTATCTTTTGTAAACCTTTAACTAATGGGCATTTGTTCTACAGGTCTTAAAAATTCTATGCAATTCCTCTGCTTTCACTTTAGAAATGGTATAAAACAGCACTCAACACAATGAAAGGCAGTCATCTTTACAAAGGCCTCTTTCTATTCATTTCCTTAATGAAATAAATTAATGTGTCTGCTTCAAGAAGTCAATGAGTACTTTTAGACCAAATTGAGCCCATTAATAGTGATGTGTGCTGTATATTCCACTAACACAGCCTAGGTTCACAACAACTCAGTAAGAGTGATTTCTACCACCTAAAAACATGGACTTCTTTGTACTCATAGATAAATATCTGCTGAGCACCTACTAGGGACAGGTCCTGTGTTGGTCCCTGCATAAATCTCATTGAATTGAATGGACATTATTCTTTGCTCAGAGACAATAAACAGGAAGGTGTCCAGTTTCAAAGGTACCATGGAATTCTAGTAAGAATTGGAACAGTGGGAGGTGATGGACACCTTCAAAGTCAGTGGAAGCAGCCACATGCTGAGGAAGAAAAAACTAAGTGCCCAGATGCTATGTCTTTGTCTACGCATTAAGTTAATCAGAGAGCCCTTATCTGACTTCTTGTAGGCTCCAAGCCAAAGTTTGCTCTTCAATTGTTTAGTAATGGCTACAAACAAAGGAATGAACAAAAATACTGCACAATTGAGAGATGACTGTGTCAGTAAATAATAGTCCACAGTACCAGATAACATTCACACAGCAGTTGCCATATGCTTGCTACTCAGACCATGGAATCATTTAATCCGCTCAACAATTCTTAGGAAAACACACACATTTTAAACCGGCTCTCAGGTACGCAGTGCTGGATTAATCATAAGGCTCAGGTTCATGACACATGTAATGAGCAGGCTAAGCACAGTCTGCCTTTGTTCAGTTATCTAATTATAGCTGTTGTTAATATAATAAGCATCCAAGAATCTACCTGCAAGACTAAAGTTATCATCTTATAAATAACCTAATCTAATCACATGCCCTCCACATTCAAGGAAACCCTCATCCTCTATCCTATGTTCTTGGTCTTTTTCATACAGGTTACTGCACTTACCTATTTTGTTAAAGGCATGCTGCCTATTTTAGTCATTTTTATTTAAAAAAAGGTATCAGGGTAAATGTGATTTTTGAGACTTGCATTTTTTGCCTGAGACTCGTATCGGTGTTTTGACTCCAGTGTACTAGTCTTTATTCATTTATTCTCTGTGATGGGCATCTGAGTTACTTCCAGGTTTTAGCTATGGTATATATCACTATCATGAATATTCACAACCACGCACATGGTTACTCCTTAGACCTGCTCAGATTACTCCTTAGACCTGCTAAGAGTGGGCCTGCTGGGATCCAAGATATGTGAGTTCTTTACCTGACAAGCTACATACTCCCAGAGTACACGAAGTACATCCACTATCCACTAACATCTCCACCAACAGCAAATCCAAGAGCCTTCGGGTCCACATCTTCACATCAATACTTGGTGTTATGAGGCTTAGTTTTTAGCATCACGAAAAGCATGAAAATGGTAATCAAGTGTTACATTTGCACCTTGATGACCACCAGTGGTGCTGACATTCCTGCAAAGGTATTCTGGCCCTGTGTGCTGAAGCTTCCATGAAATACCTGTCCATTCTCTTACCACCTCTCCTGGGCAGGCGTGGCTTCTGCTCATGATTATAATTATTAATTTATTTTTTACCCTAACGCTCTGTCAGTTGTATGTAAGAAAACAGCATCTTCTAATTTGTAATCTGTCTTTTTACTGTCTTTAAGGCCTCTTGATGAATAAAAGTTCTTTTTCTTCATCAAATTTATCTCTTTTCTAGTGAATGTTTTTTATTGTTTTACTTAAAAAAGAAATCCTCACCCCAGGATCTATGATATTTTCCTTAAAAAATAAAATTAAGATCTTGGTTTGGACATGTAAGTTTTTAATCCAGAATTAACTTTTAGTTTTGTTCTCAACATAAACTGAGGTATGGATCCTTCCTGTCTCTTTCCAAGTGGATCCTCCCCAGATCCATGTGGTCACAGGGGTCTGCGCAGCTGATGGCGTGTGTCATTTCCACTGGAGCCCAAGTTCCACCCAGGTCCATGTCTGGACTCTACACCACTGTGCTGGTCAGTTCAGCCGTCTCTACAGCTGCTGCCACTACAGCTGCTGCCATCTGACTTAGTTATTACCCAGCCTCTGAAGCCTGGGTGACTATTAGGACACTAGTCCAGCTCTTCCTCTTCTTTCTCAGGAGTATCTGGGCTTTCTTTCACCCTTCACTTTCAGATAAATTTAAAAGTCATCAACTTTCATGAAAAATCTCCTTTTTATTGATAAATTGAGGAAGATCTGCTAACTTTCTGATACTAAGTCTTTCTATCTTTGAATCTAGTATTTATATTTATGTAAGTCTTTTTACCTGAAAACATCAAACACTTATCTGTAGGTACTTAATAGTTTTTGATATTATATAAATGGTCTCTTCTCATCCATAATGCTTCCTCATAATTGCATTTCAGCAAACATTTGTATATTAAACTTTCATGCAATCCTTTAACTTTTTTGTGCAAACTCTTTAGGGTTTTTTAATATAAATAATCAGATCATCTGCCAATAAGTCAATTATTCTCAAAGACAAGTCCAAACACTCAGATGTAAAATGATCTTGGAGAAATATCTACACTCCATTTTCACTGCAGTGTCATTCATAATGGCCATGAGATAAAAACAATATGTCTATAATAAGGAAAGTAATATAGAATACTATTCAGCCATCAGAGGAAATCTTGTCATATTCCCCAACACACATAAATCTTCAGGACTGCTAAGTGAAAAAAGCCAATCATAGATGGATAGATGTTGCATAACCCACTTAGGTGAGGTATCCACTTACTCAAATTCATAGGAGCAGAGAGCTGATAGATCCTTGAGGGAGAAGAAAATGAGAAGCTGCCATTCAATGGGTATAAAGTTGATACATGGTCATACAAGATAAAATAGTCCATGCATCTGGTGCCCAACAGTGTGCTTATAATTCATACAGTACTGTACACTGAACAACTTGCAAATACAGTAGATCTAATGTGTTTTCTGTCACAGTTTGAAAAGAAAAACTTTAAATTGCTCATAAAGACACAACCAGTAAATGGAAGATTTGAGATGTAAATCCAGGCAGTCAGAATTCTTTAATTTTTATGTGATACTTCTCGTATTTATTCATATGAAGAATAATACACAAATATAGAAATAAAATTTCATCTACTTCTTACTCTTATATTCGAGTGTTTCAATTTTTTTGTCTGTACCTCAGGAATACTGTTCAATAACTATGTGTATGTAAGTGTTTATGTAAAATGTGACTGAAGTCTTCTTTATTGAGCCTCATGTTTATTTTTACATATTCTTTTCTCACTGAATGAAGTAATTTTTATACCTCACTGTCAGAAAATGTCACCACTTCTTCAGTTAAAGTCAGGATTTTATAAATGTTTCAATTAACTGTTAGACACTGACATGACAGTAATGCTCAACTCCCAAGGATAAAGAGACAAGCCAGTAAAGCTACGTATTCAGTTGTGAAATGATCATTTAAAACTTGAAGCCCAAAACAGGTATCAGACTTAACTTTCATTAATTAAAGGAAAGACTTTAAAGAAACATTTTTGCTTTTATATTTAATGAGACCCAAAGTTATGTCGTAATATCACTTCCCCCTCCATTTCAATTTTTCACTTTGACTTACTGCCTGGCAGACACTGGCATTTCTGGTCTGGGTTATTCCTCCCACGAAGACCACGCAGGTCAGAAAAATATGGAAGCACAAGTTCACAAGCATGTGCCAGCTCTTGAGACTGATCCTAATCAAACTGTTGTAAAACAAGATAATATTAATATTCGTCTGGTGCACTTGAAAGAAGATACTGTGATGTTCATTTACAAATGAATTCCAACTACAAAAAATGTGAAACATGTTCTATATTTAAACATTTTATTAATCAAGCATACATTATCACACACAGTATTTGAAAAGTCTCAATATAGTTTCTTAACATTTCACTTTCTATATTAAAAGGTAAATCATTTATGGAATCACTATATCTACTAAAGAACTAAACAAATTTCAAGGTGTGATATATATATATATATATATATATATATATATATATATATACCAATTCCTCATGATGGATTTATTATGTATTATTTCAAACATAAACTAATACAAAGGAAAAAATGAAAACTAACGTAAAGTTAAAAAAAATTCCTTGGTTTCCTTTCCTAAAGATGGAGGGAGGAAGAAAAGAGGGAAAGAGTTGAAAAATAATGAAGGTGTATTATGTAAATGCACCAACTTCCCAAAAGGGATGTAATCATTATGTACTAGGAACATACACTAAAAGGTTTTAAAAAAATAATTTAAAAAAAAATCTTCATAATAAAAAACATGCACTTTTGTTACTGATGCTGTCTTAAGACAACTGGATTACCTGATGGGCGATCTAGAAATTTCTGCAGTGTGTCAATGCTTTTTCCTGACTTGCTAGAATAACAGGGTCTAAATGGCCAATGTATTCCTTCCTGGCCTTTTGTAACGAAATGCTGAAGTCTTTCTTTCTCTCTCTTTTTTTAAATATCAAAATCTCCTTTTGTTTCTTAACTAAATGTCAAGAAATGCCACATATGTCCAGCTTAAATAAGAAAACATGTTCTGGCAAAACCTCTTGTAAAATGAATTCCTGCTTAAAAAATCCTTTTAGTTCATTATTTCCAGCCATAAAGTAAGTTTCTGTAGCTTTGCCTCCAATGAACAAAAACCATATCCCACTCTTCACTGTCACAAACCTTCTTAAAAATGGGGCTTACAAACTAAAGGATATGGCAACTGGCAATAAGTCAGAAAAGAGTCCTGACACAGGTTGCCTCCTAGACACACCTCTGTAGGCCCAATGAGAGGTAACAAAACCCTCCTTCCCACTCCCCTGCTCCTGCGCACCCCACCATCCCAGCCTTTACCTCCATACCCTCCTCTAGACACAAGCCCGGGAGAATGACTGCATGCCGTGAAAGATGAGCTCACACTTACACACGAATGATTCTCATCTCTAATGGCATGAAATGGGCAAGGCTTTTATGGATTCCACAGTATGCATTCTTACTCGCGAAGCCTAACATGATATCAAACTTAGTTTTACCATAATTAAAGGTAAAATGAAGTCCTCCAAATCCAAATCCACCGGTTTGCATGTGTCACACCTCATCTCTTACCTGTGGTGGTAGATGTAAGTCACAATGATGGCCAAGAGACACAAGAGAAGAATGACAGCAGTAGTATAAACCACAGGATGCAGAAGACTGGCGACCTGGGTATATAGTTCGGATCCTGTCAAATCCTGAGAGGGAAAACAAGAGTCACGCTAGCAGCACTTTTATTTTACCACAAGGACTCCCCTGAGTGACTAAAACACACAGTTAAACAAAAACTCTGGTGCTGACATCTCTTTTATTTAAGAACAGATGTTTCTTGCCATCATATTCACATGTAACTTTGCCTTTCTAGTTTCTCTTATTGACTGAGGACCATCTTGTTTACAAGTCTGAACACTGTCTGCCAAAAGGCTAACAGACAGGGAATGGCAGGCCACATGTGGGCCACACAGAAGAACAATCAAAGCCAGGCCCCTGAATGCTGCTACAGTCCCCGAATCGGGCTGCTTAGTCACCAGTTGAGAAGGTAGGACAGACAGTGGTTCTCCAAGTCAACAAACTGAACAAACCTTCCCAGTCTGTGGAAGGCAAGCCAGCTCCACATGCTATAAATATCAAAGGATCAGACCCTGTGTAAGGCACTAGACACATAGTGTAAGTCATGGTTCCTGCCTTTGCAGAGCTCAAAGCCACAGAGAAAGCAGGTTTACAATCAGATCCCAACAATGTTTGGTGAAGCTACAAACAACACTATATGGAAGCAAAAGACAGAGAACCCTATATAGTCAAAACAACAACAACAACAACAACAATAACAACAAACAATAACACTGAGTCATTAACATAGCACTCATCATACTGCAGGCACTATCTCCTGCAATGTACAGCATAGCCCTGGGAGGTAGGGTATGATTGTCCTCATTTTATAGTTTGGAAAATGGAGACAGAGAAGTGAAATGCTACAATGAGATCCAGAAGAGCCTAGCTGAGGAGTCTCAAGCACAATGCAGAAATTGTTCCACTAAAATGTAAACAACAGACATGTTAAGGTTGCCTTTCTTAGAAACTGCCAGGGTAGACTGGGAAGACACCACCACCAACCTGATCATGGTGCTCAGGCCAAAAAATGGGCTGCAGGAGTCAAAGCTGTAGATCTGAAAGATCCCTTAAGGACACTGCTTTCTGTGCTGATTTCTAATGCTGAAAAAATGATGGCCAGATGTAGGAAGTGGTTCACGTCAATGTGTCTCTAATGAGAAAGCTCTTGATGTACATGAAACAATAAAGGCTAAATGAAATCGGAAGGAAATAGGTGACCAACAGGCAAGGAAATAGAAAACAGCCTCAAAAGAATAAGGAGGGAATGAGCACATTTTCCCAGGGAAGAATCCAAAGGTGACAGGATAAAATTACACATCAAGAAAAGATCCTATCAGAACACCTTACTAAATCCTCCACCTTAATAAAAGAGAAATAGTTACTGACAAAAATCTGATAGAAATCAGTTAGCGGGAGGCTGAAGACAGAAGACCAGAAACTGAATTCCAACTTCAGTGTTCCACTACATCTTAATAAGTCTTCAACGTGTAGTTCACCTGTTCAGTTGACAAACTTTCACTCAGTGCTTGTGCTACTACGCCAGGCACCAGATATACTAGGACAGAGAGAACACTGTCCCCGCTCTTGCGGGACTGTAACCAAGAATACAAAGAGAAAGCACAAGAGAAAGCCGGGGAACCCACCATAGCAGTCTATGCCGCATGGCCTCAAGATACTCACATTCTGTTAGAATTCTAGAATATTAGTAGCAAAACTTTTAAAATACTGGGGCAATAAAAGCAGTGAGACGCTATTAAAAATAGATGCATTTTCCCTCGAATTCTATGAAAAGCTCTATGCCGGTGCAGAATTAATACTCGAGGGTGAACTCCCAATATCTAGGCTTTAGCCTCCAGGCTCCTTTCACGCAAGGCCTGCTTTAGACTCCTGGAGGAAACGTTCAGCAGCACACTGCACTGGACAGCTGTACGACTTGGGGCCATTACCTCTCCACAAGATGAAGACTCACCAATCATCTCACGGGGCTTGAGGAAGGGGCGGGAGGAGGGTGAGGAAAGATGCCTTCTACAGTCCTTAGCAGATGGTAACAAAACATGGGGAGCAGGGCGTTAGTTAATAAAGCATCACACAGCACTCCAAGTTAGTTCTCAAAATATACTGTGTCTAACATTTGAGTTGAAAAGAAATCAGTATTTTTTCCAAAAACCAAACGCATGTGACGCAGAATGAGAAAGAAAGCGAGCATTAAAGCAGGAAACTACACGCTTATAATTTTATTGAATAACTGGAGGAAGTTACAAGCAAGCCTCTGTCCAGGTTACAGAGGGCACTGATGTCACCGGTGTACTGTGCACTGCCCATATGTGAAGACAGCCCTGTGGAAAAAGATTCAGGGAAATGTATGGAGAGCCAGATAGTAAAACTTTTAGGGTGTATTTTGAGCTATTACGCAGGTACTTATTAACCACTCAAAACATAACCATTAAAAAACACAAAAAGCATTCTTGGTTTCCAGATTTAAAAGAAAGGGGTAAAAACTGAAAAATAAACCACAGTGCAGATGGCAAGATTAAGCAGGGTAAGAGAATATAAGAAGCTGGGTGTGATGGCACACGCCTATAACCCCAGCACTCTGTGAGGCTGAGGTAGAAGAATCACAAGTTGGAGACCAGTTTAGGCAATATAGTGACTCAGCAGAGACTTGTCTTAATTTAAAAAAAAAAAAAAAAAAAAAAAGACTATCTCAGACAGTTGCAAAGATTAGGTCAGCAAACAAGTTAGAAGATTTACAATGAGAGATAAAGCAAAATCTGAGTGAAATTATTTATAATGTTAGTGAATAATTACAGAGTCTGTGCTAATATACAAAATTACTAAATGCACTGTATATAAATGACATAAGGAGATATGTTCAAGAGGAAAAACCACTGGGCACGTTTGCAACACAAGGATTAGGATTAGTAAAACCGGGGCTCCTAACACCACAGCCCATGGCTCATGGAGACCTTGGCATCACACTCTTACAAGGCACCAGGCTGAAGGAGAAAACTAAGCAGGAAGTGCACAGAGGTTAACTACATGGATGCAGAGAAAAGCAGAACACCCGCGGTGTGGGGAAACTCACGAAGATGATCAAGACAGCTCCAAATAGAGGAGAAAGAGTTCCCAGAGCTCTTCACTTCAGAGCAGCAAGAGGTACTTGTAAGAGGTAATTCAAGCCTGAGGACTGCTAAATATAGAATACTGAAAGTATTAAATAATTCATGACTATCACATCAGGAATAAGAATAATTAAAATGAGCAATTATCTAAATTCACCGGGATCTGAACAACAAGAACAATCCAAAGATAACATTTCCAGCCACTACTCTGTGTGTGTCAGAACAGCCAAGAATTTCAAGAGTTTAGCAGTAAGATTTTTAAGATAGATCTGAAATCAAAAATTAAAAAAAAAAAAAAAAAGAACAATAACAACTATGACTGACCTCTCTGTTACTTTACTATCTCCTTTTGGGGAATAAAAAAGAATACATAAGGATTTTGACTCCCTTACCTCAAACTACAGACAAAATCAGCATCGGTCAAATTGTGACCTAAATGTTAAAGTACATTCGTACTACTGGAAGGAACAAGACCCTATGCACTTAGGATAGACTATATAGTTTGTTAGAGGATGTAAACAGCACTAACTACAAAAAACAAAACAGAAACCAGACTCCAGAAAAATTATGAAACTGTTCATAAAAAGATTAACAGAAAAAGGACATAGACTGAGAAAGGCTATCTGCGATGCACAAATCCAGCAAAGCGGAGATATTCACAGCTCCTATCAAGACTTCCTATAAAACAAACCCATTTAAAAAAAATCCAAGGGCTTGTAAGGGCTCCACAAAAGGGAGCACTGAACTATCAATAAGAAAATACAGAGATGCTTAACCTTTTTAGGAACCATGAAAGTACAAGTAAAACCACAATGATGTATCACAATATGGTCACAAAATCATGAACTAAGGTTGACTAAGGGTCAGCAAGGATGTGGAACAACTGGAATTATCGTTCCTGTGAGACTGTAAGCCAGTAAGGCCACCTGGTCTACCATGTGGCACTAACTCCAAAGGTGAGCTCCTGGCCTACAGTGCAAGCATTTTACTCCTGAGCGCGCATTTCCACCAAAAACTTGTATGTGAATACTCAGAGCACATTTTTCTTGATAACCAAATGTCTAAACAACAAGATAGATAGATTGTGGTATATTTGTTCAATGCACTAATATGAAGAGAAAAATAAAATAAGTTGTTGCTATGTGTAAAAACAAAGGCAAGTCTCACCAATGTAATAAGAAAGAAACCAGACAAAGTACAGACTGTACAGTCTAGTTATTTAAAGTTTAAGAACATGTGAAATTTATCTATGGAGGAGACACCATGAGGTATGAGGGAGGGCATCTTGTAAAACAGCAATGGCAACTGACCAGAAAGAAAAAATGGAGCTCATGGCTGCCCTAGTGCAAACTCTGAATTAATGATGCTTGAATTTGTGTGTCACATGTAAAAATGCCTTCAATCCATGCATGTAAGATGTGTGTCCTTTACTGAGCATCTCAGTTTAATGAAAAGCAGATGCTCCCTCCAATTATCAGTTTCATTTTGCAGAGATTTACTCTGCAGATATCCTCTTAAATATGCAAAATGGTATCACACAAGCAAACTACTAGAAATAAACACAATAGAGAAATATCTATGTAAATCATGGTAAGGACATGAAGCAATATTCACAGGTAAGAAAGGAAAACAAAGAACCTCTCTTAATTTGGTATGGATTTGGACAAAGGAGATTTAATGAAGTGATTAAGAACAGATTCTGGAACCAGACTTCTGACACCTAGGAAATTAGAAAAGTACACTTCTGGATACATCGGTGAGGATATTTCCAGAGATAGTTGTCATGTGGAACAAACTGAAGGAGGAGACCTCGCTGAATTTAGGTGGCACTGCCCAGTAGTCTGCAGGCCCAGATGGAACGAAACAGAAAAGAAGAAGCCCACAAACACATGTTCTTGTCCACCCCTCTCTGCTTCCTGGCTGCCATAAGGCAAGCAGCTTTCCTCCCCCACGTCCTTCTGCCTCTCCTGAATCCTGAAAGCAGCGGGGCAGCTGACCACGCACTCAAGCCCATGAGTCCATGAGCCGAAATAAACTTTTCTGTCACAGGGACAGAAAGCTTGACTGACAGCTGTCATGGAGTTTAATCTCTCGTCTCAGTTTCCACATCTGTCACTTGGGGTGATAATAGCACTATTCCTCTTGAGGTTATTTTGACAACCAAATATGTTAATGCACATAAAGACATCAGAGGAATGCCTGACATGCAAGCGCTTAATAAAGATGAGCCACCACTTCTACCATCAACTTCTTTAAGATATAACATCCTCCAAGTTCAGATACACTCTTCCATGGAAAATTACCATGGTTCAGAACGAAACATTCTATGCAGCATACAATCCCTGTATAAAAACTGGAGAAAACAGGCTTTTACATATTCATTGTTTTAATAAAAATGAAAATCTCCTTCATATGCATGATGTTGCTAATCACAGTGACCTTACAACCCTGACGGGAGACCAGACCAAAGGATTCAAGTTTCCACTGTACTTTAACGGGCAAAAACATCTGCTCTATGTGAATGTGCTTTCTAAGGCAATTTAAACAAAAACATTAGTAGCTTTCATGGTCAATTATAGAGTAAATGAGACTGAAGTTTACTTTCATTCAGGAAGTTTTACATAAACAAGTTTAAAAGCATCATCAGACAGAGGAGGAGAAATATCCTCCTTAGTTTTTATTTCTAAGTGAATACAGTAATAAAGAGGGAACCAAAGTATAGACTTAATTTATCTTCAACACTAGAACCAGTTAAAATACTGAGTTTTATGTAGGCTAGCTTTAATCAGATTACCCTATTTTTTATTTATTCTCTACACACACACACACACACACACACACACACACACACACACACAAACACGCTTCTGCCCCAAATGGCTATTTCTGATCATACTATTCAAACAAACCCAATTTCCACCTAACTTTTTTCTATAACTCTGACTGGAGGGTTAGGACGTAACAGTTTACAGTAAGATGTACACTGAAGCAACTGTATATCTGATCTCTGATTAGAAGTAAATATATCCTTTCTCTCTCATTTTTAACACAAAATCATCTAAGACCAGATCAGGGCAAGTTATATCAACCACTGCCCTAAATAGGAATTTACATTTCTATATAAAATGACACATTAATATACTATTCAAAACCAACAGAATTTTACCTATTATTTTAAACAGCTTAGAAGAAAAAAGATGTTTTTGCAATTTTAAAAGACGTTCCTTTCTAGGCATTAACTTTAATTACTTTAGAGTATGCACAATTTCATTAACTTTGTCTTTATGGTTAAAAGTCCCATGTACTAACTTTATTGTAACTTCGTCAATTTCAGATTCATTTCAGTTGCTGCCTCTAGGTGGCAGAGTTACATTTAAGAAAAGTGAATATTCTTTGAAAATAAATCAGAAAAAATCTTAGTACTGTATTTTCAAGAACTGTGTATTACATTTTTTAAAAGATTAAAAGTCTAAAAGATAAAAGAATAGCTTATTCCTTCTTGAAAAGGATTATACTAATTTAAATAGTTAAGAAGAACAGCTAAGATGTTCAAAAATAGATGCTTAAAAATAGTATTAGATTAAATAAAAAGTTTCATATGGTGCAGTATCATAGCGTAGGTCATAAAATGCCTTTTTGTGTTGTTTCATTAATTTTGTTCAACTTTTCCAGATTAACCATTATATACATTTCAAAATGGTATTCCTATTGTTTCAGACTTAAAAATCTGAAAGAAAACTTTTAAAGTGAAAGACAAAATCTCAACACTCTAATTAATGCTTTGCGTTTTAATTTAAAAGGTAACTACAAAACAAAAAGTGTGAACTTTCAAAATGTGAGCATCAAACTCACAGAAAGCAGACACTTTCCATTTGTGAAGAGACTGATAAATGGTCAACACTAACTTTAAGCCCCAAAAGATAAGTACTTCAAACAAACAGAACTGGGTCTAGCTAGTATCAAATTCACCTATCACCAAGCAGACTGGACAGCAGCTGTGCTCCAGAACACTGTCCAGTTGTACAAAACGCTGAGATGCATGAACAGATAATCTTTAATCCTTACTGAAGAATCAACTCACTTTGCTCCCTGCTTGGCCAATGTACCAAGTAAGATACAGAGAGCTGAAAGCAATGAAAACTAAAAAAAGTAGAGGAAAATTTATTACAATCCAGACTCACTTCAAAACCATTTTTAGTGGTAAGATTATCTCAAGATAACTTCTTGTTTTTTTCTAAGAAAAGAAAAATCCACAAAATATAAAATACTGTATACTGGTTCAAGACTATTTGGTACTCTGAGAAAATATTGTCTAGATACCAGATTCACTGCTGGAAATAAATAAAAATGTGGAAGTAGTCCTTTAACCTCAAACCATTTCTGAGAAATGTCTTTCCGACTCCTAATTCCTGCCACTGCAGCCTAAATATACTTCATGATCTTAATAACATGTAATTACAATATCAAATGACACCTATTATGGCTAACTTCATAATTGTCTCAGGAATCAGATGCATTTAAATGTATCATTATTAAAAAGACTATTCCTCTGTATTAATAACAAGTTTCTTTACCAAAAAGATTAATAGAAGTTAACAAAGGTGAACAGAACACAACCTTAAGATTGATGGCATTAAAACTGAAAGACTCTATGTCAGTACAATCACTTGCAGTCAGAAAACTGAAAACATCACCATTAATTCTGAATTCAAAAGCAGTTTAATGATGATAGCGCATAGCACAGAAAGGGAACATCAAAGCAAGAACACTATCTTTCCCCAGGTAGTGAGCACCTCTGAGCAAAAGAATGACTACAAGTTGACAAAAGTGGACTATACAAACCCATGATGTCTCCGTATTTTAAGACCAAAGTCCAGCCGAACTGACTAACAAAATTACTGAAATTCCTACATGAAATATAATTTCATACATTTCACTTGGAAATAACTCTATTTCCCCTTAAAATCAGAATTATACCAAACATCAGCCTTTACATAACTTCAGGGAGCAATTTCTGTTAGAAGTTTAAGAAAAGAAATCTTCACTTAAGTTTAATTATGCAAAGGGAAAAATTAGAATATTTAGTATTTATACATAAAGTTGACAACTGTCATACCATTAAAACTGCATAGTTACTTAGGGAGTAGCACTGAATTGTAGTGATATTTTCATCTGAGTAGAGTATACGGCACCCATCGGACTTCCAGCCTCCTTGTCCATTCAGCAAATCAAAATCCCACTGGGCTGCGACTGCATCTGCTCCATGCGCGATTCGACGCAGCGTCACATTAATAGGGATGTGGTGGGTATCTACATTCACGCCATCTGGAGAAAATGAGAAATAACAGCGTTTCTGAAACAAATTTCTTAAAGAATTAAATGTCAACTTATACACTAAATGGGTACTCTGCTAGATCTTCTTTCACTAGTGACTCATTAAAATGAGAAGGAACAAAAATCAGCCTTTTCAAGCACCGTGAACCATAAACTAGCCTTGTCCGGGGAGTACAGGAGAACATACGCCGCATACAAACCTAACTTGGTGAGAATCACAGGGGTAACCACTGTCCACCGCTTCCCATCATCCGCCAGGTTTGTCGAATTTCCAGTGGCTGGAAAAAGTTTCCCATTGCGGAATGCGATGAGTTGAAGCTTATAAAGAGAGTCTTCAGTTAGTCTGACTTCTCTTTTTTGCTTTGGTGAGAAAAGGGAAGGGGGAAGCTGAATAGATGCCTCTATGACAGTGTTCTGCAAATACACATTAAAGAAAAGGTGATCAGATTAGCAGAGAGAAACCAGAAGAAGGTCAGATGCTTATGCTGTTTTTTAACTTACACATTGCATACATTTTTAAGAAATACACATACAAAATTTAATACTTAAAACAATCAATAAGCTAACTGAAATATACAAACAATACACGGCTGCATAGATCACTGACGGCGAACCTCTTGGAGCTTTCAATGGTAACAAACAGCCAGCGGTGGCACTTGTGCCAAGGGTTTGCCACCACTGGCATAGATCAAAGAGGTATAAAGTATAGAGAAATGAAAACTTTATTTCAGAGTTTAAGAAGTGAACAAAGGAATTATTTCAAAGTTAAATTCCGCACGATGTCACATAATGCAGAAGTACAAATTACAATTAAACAGGTCACAGACCTCAGGCGTCATTTGCATATCCATTTTTCAACAACAGAATACAGTAAATAAGGCCAAAGGTAACATATCAGAAATATAAGGTTAATGTATGCTCACAGAGCTGGCTTTTGACGGATCTGAATAGTCAAGCAACACAAAACTGTCATTATGCAGTCATCGTGGAAGCTTACCATTCAGCAGACTCATATGTTAGCATCACTTTTCTTGAGACCCAAGAAATACATGTTTGGAAAACATACATACAGAGGGAAAAAAAACACTAACTGATCATTGAATGTTTTTCTGATTTCACTAGAGATTTTAAATTTAGCATTAAATTTAGCGTTCAGTTTAAAAAAGGCTACATACCAAGTAGGCTAAAAATTAACTATATTAATTTTTAAAAGTCTCTACTTTAGGAATTTATTATAAAGTTTTTTTCTTGGCCACTAGGCCTATTCTCTCCAACCCAATGTTCATGTTGCCAGCGGAATCTCCTCTCGAGAACCAAAGCCCACCACATTATTCCAGTGTATGTAACACCTGGGCTCTGCACTACCTAAAGAATGCTGCTCTGGGATCCTAAGAGTATCATATAATTTGACTACAACCTACTGCTGGAATGCATCTCCTAGCCTAACTCTACCAGGGCCACAAGGCTTCCCCGCTTTCTCCTGTGCCCTCCTCCCGCTGCCCTGCAAGCTGCACAGGCCACAATCCCTGCTGAAGCACTCCATGGCTCTTCAGCCGAACAGCCTTCAACTCATCTGATTGGACTTCTAGCAAGATAATTCTACCGGCAATGAAAAGGTCAGGTCAGAATGAGACAGGCTGGCGGGAGGAGACTTTTCTCAGAGCCCTTAACACAGGGTTTCTTGGGACGATGAATTCAAAATTCACAGTAGTCTACTTGTTCAGCAGGCGGGCTGCCCCCTCTTCTGGCCACAGAGGGCTCTGTACATCTCAGCATCACAAGCAACCTAACAGCCTCAATGTGTAACTCACTTGCTCTCTTTCCTCTACCGACTAGACTGGGGGATTCCTGGCTGTGGGCCATCTCACCCAGGTTTTGGATCCCCTGCATGCCTGGTGCATGTATTTCACAAAAACATTTCATTGCTTATGAAATTAACAATGTTTCCATGGCATGTTTCTTTTTAAATACAAAATTCCACTAAAGCAAATACTTGACTTTAGAATTAACTCTTTACCATGCTTATTACATCAATCTGAAGATACAACTGATACCTGTAAATACCTGTTGAATGCATGTTATTTTGGAAGTTTAACTTTTACTTTTACATTAAAGATTGCAAGAAAATGTTTACTGGAAACAATTTGGCTAAGAAAAAGCATTAAAAGTTTGTTGCTACTGTCACAGATATAACCTGATGTAGAAACAAAGTTTATTTAAATTCACTTCTATATAGAATATAAATTTCTCAAGTATACAATGTGGCACACGAAGGGAAAAAAAAAAAAACACATAGATCTAATTGGCTAAAAGTTCAAAATAAAGTGCTCCATAAGGGATATCTATTAAAACTTCAACACTAATTCATAAAATAATTTCAACTATGAAACCAAAAAGAACACAAAACAGCTCTCTGAGAAAGTATTTATTTTTTAAAACTTCATACCTAACATGCTCTAGATGAGAGTTAAAGGAAACATTTGTTCTTTCTAGAAATCGAAGGATCTTCTAGACAATTGTAAACTTACAAAACAAAACCGCCAGTGTGCAGAAGCTCTAGATCACTGAGAGGCCAGTGCAGCACACCTACAGATGCCCACATTCCTGGCTTCAAAATACCTTCTCAAGTCCAACTAAAAAATATTACTAAATAATTACAGATTTCTTGGGAGGGACAGCGGGTACCCTGGGTATTTTGGTAAGACAAATTTCACTGTATCAATAATGTTTAGATTTTCGTACTAAGAACACAATACAAAACTTATACATTTTTTCTTGAAGTGTTAACCATTATTTATAAAAAGGTTTAAATCTAATAAAAAAAAGAAGAACACTTATTCGCTATACTTATCTTAATTATACCTTCTGTCTCTTGGCCTATAGGCAGAGAATTTAAAGTTTTTAAACTTCATTTAACCATGTGTTTATTTTAAAATGTATGGCTTAGAGCAATGACAGATATAAGCACACTAATTATAGCTAACAAGTTGGAAAGTTCTCCCTTAAGATTTTTGGGGAAATGCATGTTTTTCATTTTTAATGTAAAATCTGAAATAACAAAGCAAATATCAGGGCCCAGCCCAACCATTTAGGAGCTAGTTAACACCACTCAATTTTGTTTATTATCTCTGAGTCTCACCTATTAAGCACAGAAAAGGGTTTTCCTAACAAAAAGGGGTGAAGACCAAATGATTATGGTCATAATCGGCATCAAAGGCTATGGAACAGTGGGTTGTATTTTTATTACCATACTATGGCAACATGGAAGGTGGTTCTTTGGGTGCAGGAAAGAGAAAAAAAATGCCTGGAAGTAACTGACTTGCCACCAATAAGCTAAACTTCATCATGCTTTGATGCCTTCAATTCAGTATTATTAATTTTAATAATAAAGATTGATAAAGTCTGAACTTACACGCAATGAATGTTAGTTGCCAAGCTCACATACAGCTCACTACAATGACATTAAGCTAAAAACAAAGTGTATAGTGGATGTTAACAAAATGATGGAAGTACTATACCTCAACTCTAATCTCTTCCCTTAAGAACTAGGCTTCCTCCATTATGTAATTAATATACATCACAATTTTCAGAAAGAATGAGCTAACAGTACATGCAGAATGAGCACAAACCATCAGATTGAAAATCAAATACTAATTTATGGTTTCTTATCACCTACTGGATTTTAAACAGAAAGGTGCCATGATACATCCCAATTTTTTCTCAAATATTATTCGTTACTATATGCCACCTTTTGATTATCTCACAGTTTCCTATTAGAAGGATCGTATTTGGTTTTAGAATTACCGAGCTCATTTTCATTATCAAGTGTGACTGTTAATTCTAGTTAAGAACCGTTGCTGCTGTGGAAGACATAGAGGGAAAGACATAGAGGGAAAGAAGCTGTATTCCTTGTCTTGAAACATTCATAATCTTAAAGGAGAGAGGCGACAGAACAGCATAAAACATTTAGTGCACTTACTGTGTGCCAAGCACTGTTGTGAATGTCTCCATGTTTACTCTCATTTAAACTTTTCAATAAATAAGCCTTTAAGTACTATTTCATGATCCCCTGTGCAACAGACAAGGAAGTGACATCAAAAGTGGTTTAGATACTTGCCCAGGTTTGCACAGCTGTTAACTGGAGAGGAAAGCATATGTCTAGGCTGCCAGAGGGGCACATTCTTAGTCACCACATCAGATGACCTCACTATGAGTCAAGTCACCACTGTATGGTCTAGTAACTATGCTGGAAGATGAACACAGCACCCTGGGATTCACAGACAGTGATTAATTCAGTCTGAGGAAGGAAGAGTGGAAAGACGCCATGTACGTGAAAAAGAACAGTGATTCCACCATGCAGGGGTGGACCAGAAGCATGAGAGAG
>PVJX010003187.1:53612-64393 GCA_004027295.1 Dolichotis patagonum | reverse complement strand
TATTTCACTAGTTTGCTCCCTGGCAGGGCTGCACTGGTGCATGCTGGCTGATTCCCAGGAGCCTAGGGCAAGCCAACACACAAAGACACAACCTGAAGACTCAGAGATGGAAGTGTGGTCTGGACGACACACTAAGTGTCGTCCTAAGAATCCTAAGTTCAACTTAGGAATTTTTCAACAGAGAGAAATATGTTCAGTAGACTGCTTCAACTTTTGAGCTTCTCCTGACTGGGACATGTACAGTGACATTCCATAATCTCACCATGCTGGGTAGCAGCAGCCAACCTCAACACCCAGTCAGGCGTGAGATCCCAACATTAATCCAAGACTCGGAAGCACTGTGTGTTGGCAATGATGTTTGGTAGATCAGCTGCCATACTTTCAATGCATTTCTGACTTAAAATATTTTCAATTTACAATGGGTTTACCACAATGTTAAGCCACTGGTAAGTCAAAATGCATCCATGTGGTGTGGTACACTGCCCACACCAGACACCACTGTTGGTGTATGGGAATTACCAAGACTGCACAAGTACAGAGGAAGCAAACCAAGCGGGACATCTACTGCTAAATAAAGATGTTGTGCTCCCATGTGAGGGTAATGCAATCAATTATTCAAGGTTCAACTTGATTATCTCACTGGTACTTAATAACAGTATAGTCAATGGATTTAAAAGAGGGGAAAAAAAAAAACACCATGCCATAAGTAAAAATTACCCTAGCATTAAGTTTAAAATGGGAAGCAAGCCTCTGGTTAAGGTGCTAATGGTTAAGCACATTTTTTACTGTTGGTGATAAAATTTTTTTAACTGATTTTCTGTCATAGAAGATATGTTCCTTTTTCATTCAGGTAATCATATCTTCTACCTATGAAGCATGAATAATAATGTAATGTGTTCTTGCTTTCTGATCGCAGGATGATCTTAAATGGATAGAATAGCATGAAATTAGAAAATCTGAGTGTTCATTTATAGTGTTGTACTTTAGCAGGAAGAAACTCCTTACACAGAGGGGGAAGGTGGTGAAACTGATGAAATGTATAAGGTGCCATTATTTTTAATCTCTTTTTACTCACTTTGATCATCTAAGTAGAAGGATTCATCAATTTTAAGTGTTCCTCAAAACTACAGGTCCTTTTGTCATGGGCTTCGTGTTACTGTTTTTATGGCTTTCAGGGTATATTTTTATCAATAAAAGATAAAATAAGGAAAGTTGCAAGGTTGGGTACAAGTACTCTAGGGCCAAAGTAAGACAAATTTTACCAGTTTTCCTCTAAATACATGACATCAAGTAAATACACTATTGGACATTCTGATTTAGTTAAGATTCTGTTGGGCAGCTGCAATATTTTTAAAACCACCAGATTAGCTCTCCTTATGGAGGTCACCAGGGTGAAGTACGACTGGTACATTAATTATTCATTCACCCACTGGATACTTCTTGGGTACCTGTGGTGTAAAAGAACGGTTAACAGCATTTGAGCAATTATTGTGCAGCTATTAAAATGGCTAGAAAACTGTCTGTAAAACCATTCGGGGACACGTTACAAACAAAGTTCTGTTTAATTAAAAAGCACGGGGAACACAACAGCACATCCCACACAAAGCTAAATGGAAAATATGTGGCTTCATTAGGGTGCTGGACTTCTGCCTCCAACCATTCTCTTCAATGTGGTTTGGTGAAACACGTCTCTACCCCTAATTATAAAACCAATGAGAATGCTTTCCTTTTGCTGGCTACAATAAAAGATACATTTTTTTAAATGCATACCACTTATTTCCATTTCTTTGCCAAAAAAATCCCAATATTCATTTGCTTGATTAAATGTTTAGCCTCAGGGCTGGCTTCACCATTCGGTATAGTGGGCACTGTGCCAAGGGCCCACAAGATTTCTAGGGGCCAGGAAAATGTTTTTAATGTCTTAAAAATCAAGAGGAAAACAAGTGGCAGAGGAGGTTTGTGTCAAAGAAAAGATTACTTTTCTTTGTATCACTGCAATCATAAATAGGACCCCAAGGCAATAATGCCTAAGGCCCACAAAAATCAGTAAGGGAGAAGGTTCCTCCTAGGCTAAAGTTCCTTTAATACAATAGCGCAACATTCCCATGTGTCTCACTCTCCACCCCCAAACAACTTCTAATAAGGTTATTATTTTGCAAACCAAAAGGCTTCAGATATTCTAACTGCAAATAGTGGTAAGTGACTAAGGGAAGTGAAGTACCTTGAGGGCCAGACTTGAAAATGTGCTGGAAACGTTGCACTTAAAGCTCAGCTGCTTGTCCAGGTTCCCATCTGGATCCCGCCGCCCATAATCGGAAATACCTGTGCGGTCAGAGGCAGCCACTTTCTGGAACATGGTGCAGGTCATCCCCGTGAAGCCTGCAGCCTTGATGACATACGCTTCCAGAGCAATGTTGGGTGAATACTTCAAAAGTCAACCAAACAAGAGTCAGGAAAGATGTTTAATCTGTAGGAAAGACACTATCACCAACTTCTCAAACACAAAACACCATACACATTATGACAAACCAGAAAGTCCAAGTTCTTATTAAACAAAAACTGCATAGGTACCCGAATAGCATTAAAAAAAAAGAATCTGGAATGAAAAGCTTCTGATGAAGAACAAAAGAACAAGTCTCAAAGTATCAGAAGCCAGCTATAAACTAGAAGACAACTGAAAATAATTCCAGGCTCAGGACGTGACTCCGCAGTAGTGTACTTGCCTAGCATGCACAGGGTCCTGGGTCATAGCACAGCACTGCATAAACAGTAAAGCAATAAAAAGCCACATTGCAGGAAGCTTCTCATTTAAAAAAAAAATGGAAGTGTCTCATTTAAAAAAGATTAGCTAGATTTAAAAAAATGAACGGACCACTCTATAGGAAACACACACACACACACACAAATGAGAGGTAACCACTAGGGTTTGGGAAACAGACCTGAAAGTTCAATGTTTCAGGCCACATTCATTTTGCCCTTTATAGCGAGATCAAGTTAGCTCTCTGGATTAGTTTCACTAATAAAAGCTTTCCACAGACTCACTCCTCAGCTGTTTTTTGTAAAATGGGTCATGTTACTTCAAATAATAGAAAATAAACAGACTTAAGTAAATTAGGTTAAAGAAAAAAAGGCAACAGAAAGAAATCACCGGAACAAAACAGTATCCGCCCCAGGGTTTTACACACATTCACGAGTAAGCTGAACTTGGAAGACTTGACAACACGTTGGAGCTGTTACCACCAACAGCCACCAGCCTGAGGGTGGAGGATCCCCAACAACAGCCCCATGTGCCAGGACCTCCGCAGAGCAGGTGTAACACGTGCCAAGTCGGTGACAAACCTCACTGCCAAACCAACCGAGGTGATAGGATTTACTATAAATCCTAAGGACAACACTGTGTCTCTTCTTGGTTTTTAAAATGATGACTAAATATATCCCAACCATGGGCAAGGCACTATTCCAAGAGCCATATACAGAATACTTCCTTTGAAAAAACAGGTGCAAGATACTTAAATTCTATTAGGAAGGCAAGATACATAAAAATTTGAGAGGTAAAGTAGAATTTGGCAAGTATCATATATAGGACAGATGACAATTTCTGGTTCCTGAACTTTTCAAGAGTAAACCATGTTCATGTGAGCTTTGCCTTGCAGATTACACACGATGAAGTTTCACTAAATTGTATTTGTTAACTGATAATATATAGGGTTTGATGCTATATCCACGGTTTCAGATATCTACTGTCACTGGAGCACCTCCCCCAGGGATAAGGGCAAACTGCTGTAGCATGTGCGTAACTCCTAGAACTGTTTTATATGTTGAAATAGGTTTTTAAAGCAACCACTGAGGTTCAGACACAGGAAGTAAGTTCTTCCAGGTAAGTAATAAGCAAGGATAAAGGAAGATTTAAATTGGGTCTCAATAAATTGCCAGGGAGGACTTAACCACCAAGTCTCAAATAAGGTTATGTACCTGAGCAGGAAGTACCCCAAACTATATTACAAAAATGTAGCCATGTTAGGTTTCTATTCTATTTATTATTTGGGAAGGCAATCTCAACTTAATTGGGCAATAGTTATAATAAAACATGGTTTCATTAAAAAAGTCTCAGAAATTGATGGAAAAATGATAATCTTGTAATGTAAAAAACCACAAGTGGAAATACAGACTATTCGACACTACACAAACCCATTAATCAGGAAATGAAAAACATGGATAAAAATATATCACTGCTATGAGAATACACATATTTACCATATTTTCACGTGTATAGAACAAGTAAGCAATACACAAAAAAGTTTTCAACAGTTGAGTGTGGCATAAATAATGTGTAATACTATTTAATTGAGTAATTATTATGCCAATAGTTTGGAAATGTTGGTACATACTCCAGTTCTCTTTTGAGATTAAAACCTGTTTAAACACTCAAGCATTCTCTCAAGATATTCCTTAAGGCCCAGGACAGAATACTAACTGTGCTAGACTATGGACAATTAATTGCCAGTAGGACAATACAATAGTACTCCTACTCTTGCTGCAGAGAGTTTCTGTGGGTTAGTTGATAACAACCATTCAAATTACAGATTTAGAACGTATTTTCCAGTTACCAAAACAACAGATTATCACTCAAAAGCAAAATTAACTTGTAAAATGTCTTAGAAAAGGAAATTTTGTACTTCTGTAACAAAAAATACCTACCCCTGTCTTTTGTGGGCTACAGTTGCTCCTAAGGGTTATCTGTCCCAGAGGCCTACGATCACGTTTGCACTTACCGTTGAATACACGTGAGCCCCGTTGGCAAGCCGGTAGGTCGCGATGCACTGCAGACACCGCACAATTCTGCTGCAGGCTTTTGCTTCCCTCTGTGCCAGCCACAGAACACGCTCGTCAGCCAACATGATGTTGCTTGCGATGTCAACCATCACATCACCCAGCTGCGGAGCACGTGGGAAAAAGAAGAAGGGTTCTTTAAGCCAAGGGAATCCATTTGACAGAATCCAAACCCTAGAGAGATACACATTCAGTCTGAATTCTTTCATGAGATTCCCATAGGAACTTCTTCTTTTGCTCATTAAAATATCCTTTGGATGTGTACAGCACATTCAGTTATGATCATTCCACAGTATTTAGCTCCAAACAGTATACTTAAGTAGTCGCTACATCACTAGTGAAAAGACTGCCATGCAGTAACTCACACAGAGGGGAAAAAAAGGCAAATAGATTAGGTAAAGGGAAGGAAAATGTCACCCAATCTCAAAATAAAAAGATTTCAACTCTTCCTCTGGAAAGCCATTGTAAATACTTCTTTTTAGATAGGTATTAGCTTAAGTCAAACCCTGTTATCAATGAAAAATATACACTGTCTACCTCCATCTCCTGCCATGTTTAACACACCAGGCACATCCGACTACTGATTGTGCTGTCTGTGCCGTGCGATCCCACACCTCTCTACCCTGTTACCTGTGGAATCCTCCACCCTGAATGAGGCCTTCCACCCTTCCTGTAGACTCAGTCAAATGCTTCAGGATCCATGGTCATGAAAGAAATGGACCCAAAGAAGCACTCATGGCTCTTGTGTTTGTTTTACTTGCTTGATTTACTCAATTCTTTTTATTAGCTCATTTGGTACCTTACAGATGTAAACATCTGTCAGGCGGTGCCAGGGAAAAGTCAACTGACTACTGCACCAAGAAATGCACTGAAATCCAGCTAATATGATGTACTGGTGTCGAGGGCCCTTGGTAGCAAGCGCATGTTCATGAGAGGGGGACCAGTGGCACAGGGAACAGCAAAAACATTCCAGAGACAGAAGCAGAGCATTTACAAGCCAGCTGGTCCTCTCATCAAGAAGGAAGCATCAAAGGCATTAAGCCCCAGCGCCAAGTCAGAAAGCCGCGGCTGTTTTAACAGATGTCTTTTGATCATCCCAGAAGATCCTGGTTACAATTTCCAAGCCTGTTCCGCATTTGATACTCTTCACAGGATTTCTAGTTATGAAGGCTGAGGTGGTTTTGGAATGAGTTCCATCCACCCCTCCATGGTTCACTGTACAAAGATGGCCCTATGGAAATGTACGGGACCCCAATCCTAGACACAGCTGAAGGAAGCCCAGCAAGCACAGAGGTGAAGACGGCCTTTCAGACGCTGGCCAGCACTGCCTGGGGTGGGTATTTCACCTCTCCACACCGCCAGCCTTCCCACTGGTAAACAGGCAAACAGTAGTCCTGTCTCTTGAATGTTGTGCAGGCCAAGTTCCAAAATTAAATAGGTTTCTGAAACCACAGTACATGGCAAGCGCTTAAAAAGTTTTGGCTTAGTTACTTTCCTGTTCTTCCTTTTCTTCAACCATTTCAATCCCCAAGTCAATAATACGTATGGCTCAAGAGGAAGTGATTTCTAAAGTGTGTGTTCATATATAAATAGAACCACCAGATTGTCCCCTTTAAGCTCCAACCCCAATCTTGATTCGATTTTTAAGAAATTGGACGTTAACTTTGTATTGCCCTTAGCATAGTGTGTCACAGTCATTTCTTTATTTTATTTCCAAGGTAAACATCTAAGGGCAGGGATATCCCAATACACTTGTATCTATACCCCTAGGGAGTAGTACATAAGATGTGGTAGAAAGGCAATAGCTATCTGCGTCCATTTACTTCATGTTTACCAATGTGCATTAATATTGTTCATTTATAATGTCCACTGACTGATTTACTAAGGGTCAATGAGAGACAGACACTGCCCTGAGCAGTAGTGATACAGTAGCAAAAGAAACACACATGCTCTACCTTCCAGTTTACAATCTAGTGAAGACGATAAAAAGACAAACAAGTAATTCCACTTTTAAAAAATGATGCAAACTGTGATAACTGTTATGAAAGAAGTAAGCAGAAACATGATGGTAAATAACAAAATTTAACCCAGACACTCTATTTTAATTAACTCATACTGTCTTGAGATACATTTCTCCCAAACCTAAGACTTTAACAAAATGAACTGCCAAAGAAAGAACGAGATTGCCCAGGAGTGATGGCACATGCCTCTGGTCCTAGCACTTTAGAGGCTGAGACAAAAGGATCACTTGAGCCCAGAAATCGAGGCCCACCTGGACAACGTAGTAAGGTCCTATCTCAAAATTAAAAAGACAAAAGTCAAAAACAAAACAAAACTCAACACCATAACATCAAGCTTTGTAGAATTTCATTCAGCTCATTGTACATAACCCATGGAGTATCAGCATCCTTGTACATTTCCTCTAAGAACAAGTGTGGTGGTAAATGTCACTCTACCAGAAGCCTTCACATCTGGAGTTATGAACGCAGGTATTGACTCTGATACATCAATAACTGAATACATTGATCAGCTATTGATACAGCGATCAGAAGAGTAGCTGGAATAACTACATCTTTGTTATTCTGACTTGTTATTTCAAGTTTTTACATAAAAATGAAACAGACAAAAGAGGGAAGCAGCCAAATGTGCTCTGTGACTATGAGAAATGAAAGTCCTACTGGTGAAAAAAATCAGAGATAAAGTACATAAAACTGCTGACTCTAAGGAACTACTACAAAATATATCTATAGATTCGTACAGCAACAGTTTATTTATGGATTTTGCAGATTTAAACCTATGGACTTGATGAGGCCATGACAGACCCTGACAAAGCTCATCTGTCTGAAGGGTCTCGAGGATGACAGGACCCGTGAATGACCGCCGTGCCTCTGTGAACAGCACCAGCGCAGGAACGCAACTTGTACCGCTCGTTGTAAAGCACCTCCTCGGGGAAGATGGATCGAACACAGAGAGCTGGTTTCAGAGGCGAGCAAGCTGCTTTTCTCATAATTTGACACAAAATGGCTAAGAACTGAGGAAAGGGATTTGTTGCCACAATATTCCCTAGAGCAGATCATCATAAAATGCTGCATGCTTCCGTGGCTTGGTTACAGACGTAGCTGTGAACCTGTCATAGAAGCCAAGAAAGAAAAACAAAGGATGCAAGAGGGATACCCGTGTGTGAAAAGGGTCACTGGATTAAAAAGGTATTCTTGAAATGCAGCACACAAAGAGAGTGGAAAAGCTGCAAACAGCATGAAAAACCACTGCGCTTCTCTTGGCCTTGTTCCCTGAAGGCTGTTCCGGCCACGAAAGGGTCAGAAGGCATCGGGTACCTGCGCTTGCCCCGTCACACTACCCTGTAAGGACCAACCCCAAGCACGCGTGAGCATACTTTATCTAAGATGAAATAGTAAAGAGACGAAACGACACATGAATAACAATGAAAGTATTCGGTGCTATGGGTTTTAAGAGACAAGCTATTCCATGTTCTATTTAGCATGGTTTGGAATTGGGACCAAAATTAGGTCAACATCACCTGTAAATCCAATAACGAACTTCTGATATATTATCGTATCAAAGAGACAAAATATAAACTTGGCAGGTAATTTTAAGGTAGCAAGCATACTGTGTTCATTACTGAAGAGAGAATATTTATGTTGCTTGGAATTACTCCTGGGTCTAGATTTCAAGTCTGTCAAAAGCTAGATGTCTCTGAGCAAACCCATTAGCTTCTCTGAGATCCAGTTTTCTCATTTGTAAAATAATGAGACTAGGAGCCCTATGAGAAGCATTCAGAATGTCCTGTCTCATATTCAAATTAAAAGGAACAAAACCCAGAAGACAGACATTCTTTCACACATCCAGCAGATATATAATGGATGCATGCAGATTTTAAAGAAGGTCAGTGATTCAGGCCCTTCACCACTTAAGCACAGCGCAGCAAGGGACACTTCTGTCAATTTCAATAACAAGAAAAGCAAGAATTAGATTTGTGTACAGCTGGGGCAGCCAGTGGGGCAACTGTTTGCGGGCCAATCCAAACATCACTATGAGGACACTAGCAACAGCACAATTATCAGTATTTGGGCTAAGGGAGCCACAGTTTTCACTGAATTATAAATTAAGCACAATATTAAGACCATAGCAGTCGTAAGATATGTTGGGGCTGCGATTACTTTTAATGAAGAAACTGCTCAGTTTCGGAAGTCAAGTTTTTAAAGGGATATGTATGTCGCTCTGTATTTACCGAGGGCCCCTGCTAAAGGCTTCTTGGCAGATAGACAAGTTAAGACTCGATATTCAACACGATGTCTCGCTGTGATTGTCCTCAGGATGCATGGAAAAGATGAAAGCTCCACCTTTACCACAGCAGAAGAGGGAGACAGTGACACAAGGGAGGTGACAATCTGACACATGGGAAAGGAAGGAGGCAAGAGGTTGATGACGGCGCTACATGGAATAAATGTTCCATGGATTCTCTATATCCTTAGAGAAAGGACTTGTAGTCTAACCAAAAAGTAATAGTTCTTTTTAAACTAACAGAATGTAAATAGTACAGAGTGGAAATAGAAACCTATGAGGAAAAAGGAGGCACAGCCAAGTTACAAATATGTGCCAACAGCAGAGTAGCTACAACGGGGGAAAAGTGGGTTCTTGATGTATTTCTAGTTAAGGCAACAAAGACAAGTTTACAATTACCCGACACAAAAGAGAACATTCCCTCAAGGCAAAGTCGCTTTTATTAAAAAAAAAAAAAGTCCCAGGAACATGTGAGGAAGGCTACTTACTGAACACAGGAGTAATTTAGCAGGAAACACCTGAGGCCACATTTTCACAACAGAGAAATATTTAACTCCAAGGCCTCCTCCAAGCCCCTGAAGGAAAGCAGTTTTGGTTTTGACTAGTTTTTGTCTGTATTACAAAAACCTAAGTGTGCTTCCCTTTCTGGAAATATGGAGGATTGAGAACTCCGCATGACTCTGAGACAACTGAAAAAGCCGAAGGAAACCACTTTAACTTTGGACTTGGGTAGCAAGAAAAGACTCCTCCAGAGCCCGATAGCAATGTGACAGCAAAGATGGAGGAGGGTGAATTCTGGCAACAGCGAGGCTGGACCTACATACAGGGCAAGATCACCCCACAGGAGCACTTCAGAAGGCGCCTACTACAGAGCTGACAGCACAAAGGGAAAGGCACCTCCCACCTTGGGCCCCAAGGATAATCCAGCCTCACAGACAGACTGCAAGGAAATGCCCCCCGCCTGCACCCAGGCTCACTACAAGAGGATAAACCTGTCTTCTCTGACTGCTTGTAAGCACAAGTCAACTTTCACAAGGCCAGACTCCATGTGCAGCTGTTCTCTGAAAAACATCAAGGTAAGGGCTGATCTCAGAGTGAGTTCCTACCTTGCTATGGACCCTGAGCATTTGACAGAAGCAAAGGAATCACACTTAATGATATGTTAGACTGTTCTCATTAATGTCTCCTATCACCAACATTTATCACACCGCTCTGGAGGCCCTCAACAATGTATAGCCAGGAAGAAAACAGGATGTTTAATGTACGGATAAACAAATTATTATTTGCTGATGAGCTGTCTAGAAAATTGCACTCTGCTTGGATGGATTATGTGCTGTTCCAGTTTGTCTACTTACGCTAGATTTGAGGACATGATCAGCTATCCCAAAAATAAGAGGACATATTACGGTAATTACCCCTAATTTTCCTATCAACTTAATCTGAAGCCCTGTATAACTTATACTGTCTTATTATGGCTGATCTTATTTGAATCTGGTTTGTTAGATTGCTACTTTGTATTGACTGATTTTATTTAAATCTGTTGTGACGGATAGCATCAAGTCTAAGAGTATAGGCAACTACACTGAAGATGACAAGATTCACTAAGATACCCACTCTGGTTTGATTATTACTTGCTTTTGAAGTCTTAT
>PVJX010003187.1:0-53512 GCA_004027295.1 Dolichotis patagonum | reverse complement strand
CTGCCGAGACACCATGGTAACCATTGTAGATCACCTTGTATTGCGGTTTTATGTGACTTTTCTGCCTCATGCTTTTCTAGGAATTGTTTTATCTTGCTTTGTTTTGTTTTTCCTGCTAATACAGAAATGATAGATATACATGTAGAGACTAACACATGTGTAGAGCTTATAAACAGTTTACGAGAACCAACTATATAACACATGTTGAAATAAACAACTACTTTAAAGAAAAAGAGACACTACAATACCCAGTGCTGATTCCATAATGTCATGATGTGAAGTCCAGCAAAACTATCACTTTTTGTTCCAAGTGATCTTAGCTTGCTTTGCCTTGTTTAAGTTCAACACACATTAAGGTATGGACAGCTGCTTTGAGGAGAATGAGGGACACTTTGACAGCCATTCATGGCTTCCCTAATGTCTGGTCTTGAAGACTTGTAATGCCCTCCTCGTCCTGCTCAGATCAATTCCATACTAGGTTGTTTCATGTGAATTCTCTGTATGTGACAATATGGACAACTATTTGGAAGAAAACAAGAGTCAATATGATAGAGAGTGAATATCTCCAATTGTCTAGCTTTGAAATTTATGTCTTACATTGCTTTCTTGTGATCCGCTTTGCTCTGTTTTGTTGTGTTTAATTTTACCCTTTTGATATAATTGCATGTATATTTGAGTGGGTAAGATGGATTACCATATTGTTGTTTTTGTCAGATCGTGGAGCAGAACTGTTAACAGTCTCACTGTTTGAATGTCTACTTTACATGTTTTAACTTTGTAATTTGAACAACTATTTCCAAGAAGGCAGTATGTAATTAGTCAAGTAATAATTTCTTAGGTTTTATTGTTGTTGTACTTTTCCTTTTTTCCTTGGAATACTGTATTGTTGCTACCCTTTATTCTGTTTTATTTTGTTTTGTTTTTTCCTCTTTAAATAAAATTATATAAAAAAAAAAAAATTCTCAGAGCCATCTCAAAACTGCTGAATGAGAAACTCAGGATGAGAAAGGGTGGGCCCAGGGAAGCAACCTCTGTTTAACAAACTCTCCAAGTCATTCCAACCAGGCTAAATTTGGTAAGTCCTAGGACGGTCACAAAACCAATGGGTCTCAGCAAAGCTCAGTAATATAGACAAGGCTGGCAGGTAAGATAAAAAAATAAATTAATACTGAAAATGAAACCAAACCTAACTGTCAAAACAGAAGTGATTACTTTAAAATGAATAAATGAAAGAACTGTAAGTTTTTAAAAACCTGTACATAAAAATGTACTAAATGAATTTACGAGACATATACGTCTCGCCCCTATTTAAAACAAAAGCATGATAAAAGCACTATAAAGCACAACCAAATCTACTTTTCATGTACTTTCTCATCTTTTGAAATGGATATGTGTTTGTTTCATAAGAAAAATCACTATAGTAAATATGGAATACACACTTGTGTTGCTCAACAATCTCCAGCTGTTTTTAAGACTACTAACCACACCACTTCAATAGTTTTTAAATAAGCATTTTGATAATGTAAGGGTACTGACCAAACACAGTTCAAAAAAGCAAGTGTCTCGCAATATTTTAGTTATGAAATTATTCATACCAGAATTAATTTTGGACAGAGTACAACCATTTAATTAATGATTTGTCTACATAAATATATGAATTTTAGGATAGCTCAGCACAATTTTATGCTGTTAGTTAACATAAAATGAAGTCTGAAACCTCGTAATTTATCTTTACCATTCTTATATTGAAAGCAACAGCCTGCAGTTTAAGTTCCCAAAGAAGTGTATGAGATGTCCGTCAGTGTTGGAGTCTGTAGCTAGCAGAGCTCATAACTCTGGGAGCCGGCCGGCTGACGCTAGGTAGCCTGTATTTAATCAGAACAAGCAAGGCGTTGAGGGGACAGTGGAGGAAACCTGAACAGGATCTTGGGAAGGGTTCAAGGATCCCTCAGAGCAACAGATGATGCTAATTAAGGAAAACTATCCAGAAAGTCTCTAGGTGGCCTCGGCTGTGGCTATCGTGCCCCCTGAGGTGTCTCCTTGTTCTCAGTTCAATCATGCCTGGGCCATGACACATCCCTGCACGTGTACTCAGCTTCGTCACTCTCCCAACAAGTCAGCACATCACAGATAACATTATAATTATTCCCATGATACAGTGTTTTTCCCTCTCTTATTTATACTTAATAAGAAATTGTCACTTGTTTCCAAATATAACTAACTTTGTGACTATGCTAACCAGTCAAAGTGACAGCAATGTTCTTCAATTAAATTTTTAGTAACTAAAGCACTCATTTTTTTCTTTTGTTTTTATAGGTTTATCTGTTTGTTGGTTGGTTGGTCAGATTTGGTTTTTAGTTTTGCCTTTCTTACTACGTATTTCAGGCTGGTCTTGAACTCACTGTGTAACCTGGGCTGGATTGGAACTCACAGTAATTTTCTGCCTCAGTCCCCCACAGGCTGGGATCACAGGCATGCACTATCATGCCATCAATCACAAGCTTTTGAAAGAACTGCTTTCTTTGACTCTGAGATCACAAGAATATTAATTTTATAACTCTATAAAAGTAAAACCAAGCCATGCAATATTTTGCAACTGAACTTCCTTGCCTGTGCATACAAACTCTGGAAGTTAAATAGGGCCAGTGTCACTCTAATTTTAAAAACAACAAAAAGCACATGGCTAATTAATAACTCATTGTTATAGCTTATGTATTTAGATGTCCTCCAAAATTCATAGTTGGGGCTTTTTCAAAAGTGGCTGGATCTAGAGTAGGTGAAGCTAGAATTGATTCATGAGGTAATGCTGGGCTCAAGGGCACTAGGATTAAGGGTGTTAGTGCTGCCTACCCTGAGTACCCTGGATAAGTTAAAAAGGATAGAAAGAGCTGTGGTCAGCCCTCAGTTGCTTTGCCACCTTCTGCCCACCATGTGTTTCTCTACTGCGATGGCTGTCTGCCATGTCACTCTGCCTTACAGCCAACTGATTATGGACTGAAACCTCTACAAACTTTGAGCTAAATAAACTCTCCCTCCTTTAACTTTGGGTGTTGGGTATTTTGCCTCAGAAATGTGAAAAGTAACTAAGACATCATGCAAGTATATCTATTTCCAGTTCCATAGTATGCTTCCGCCTAAGAACCTATCAAAGCATCAGAGTTTATTCTACATACTACAGAAGAGTTAACCTTGAACCTTAGGGCACTATATTGCCCGTTCAAGTTAAGAAGTAAGCAAGGGCCCCTCACATCAAACACAGCAGCAAAGGAAGAAACATGTATCATAACTTGGCAGAATCTTTTTCTATGCTAACATCCCAAATGTCACTGCAATTATCCTGGTGAGTCAAAATAGTCCACTTCCAGAAACAACCAATCATGCGGACAGCTAACCTGTGATTTTAAGCAATGATGAGGAGCAACAACACCAGTCAGAACCCAAACTGCTTCTCCTAGGGCTAAGGAAACTTGGCACAGAGAAGCGGCTGTGTCCTCCCATACTGCAACCAGGCAGAAGGACAGTTTGTTAGCAAACTGTGCAATTAATGGTCCTTACAGTTCAACAGCAAAGCTGCAATGTTGTCATCATCTCATAGAAAACCATTTGCCTGGGTGCTACCATATACACTAAAAGCGAATGTGATACGACAGAAAACACTTCTAGACAGTCAGGGAAGGATCTGTTTTGCAACCCTGTTTAACTGAACCGCATATCTACAGACAAATCAATTAATTTTCATTGGGCTTCACTCTTCATGACTTTGACCTAGGTTCCTCTTAACTCTAAAATTCATTTCTGTGTGATTATCGCATTTTGTCCTTAAAATCTTTTATTTGTTGCTCTTTCTGCAATATGTGGTTCTCTGTTTTCCCCCTAATGGATACCATGTTGACAAGCATCTCCTAGTTAATGTTTAACTGATATTTATAAATCACACATAGTTGTGAGGTATCATTGTATAATGCTTGAATCATGGTTCACATATCTATTTCCTAGAACAATTAATATTTCATTAAATTTTTATAATTTGTGTATTCCAACCATTTGAGACTTTAATAGTCTCTCATTTCCCCAGGATATTACAAAAGTAATTACGGAGTTCACAAGATGTAGGTGATAAAACATATATTAAGAAGGGTGAATATGTGGCTGTGTAGATCAGGGAAATTCCAGGAGCCAAAATAAGTAGCCCTGGTTAACCCACAATTCAGAAGCCAAAGTCTGCTCTCTACTACACTTCTGTCTGTAGTGTCATGGTACCTTATAGCTTTCAAGAGCTGATAAATCACCTCTATTCCCAACAACTCATAGGTCACTATGATACTTGGAATGTAACTTTCTCAATAATAAATCTGGAAACTGAAAAGCATATGTAGTTTAAATATGGCAAAGCTTTGAAAATAGAATCGACTCTACAAATACTTGTTGACAGATCTGAAGTTACAGTACCTCTTTTGATTTTTCCTCTTTGGTAAATTTTCCAAATTTTTCTATCATTTCAGCCACAAATATAACATCCATTTTGTCAGAGAAGTTGGCTGCTTCCACGGTGTAAGCCAGTAACTGCCGGGCTGTTGCCACGGCATTTGTAAGATTGAGGGGCATCTACATGAAAAAGGCAAAATAAAGTGGTTTTAAAAAATGGCTACAACATTTCTGACATTTTCACTCTGCATTTCAAGACACGATGATACACTGAAACTAGTGTCTAATCATCATAATCTTAAAATGCTTTTTCAAATTGTAACAGAAAGTATCCTGAGGAAAATTTTTTCAAAACTGGAAATAAAACGATACCAAAAAACACATCTGATAAACATGCTGCAACATCTCCTCCTCTCTGCTCATCTAAATTCTAGGCATAACTCCTCCAATTGCTCAGGAAAGCCTTTCTCCCAGGACTCCAGCAGGAAGGGATCTATTGATCTATTGATCCAGGCTCCCCTGGAACCATATAGTATTTATCGATATTGTCAGCAATGCTTTTCATTTGCTTATTTACTGACTTAAACACTGACTTAGCCCTCACCACTGCAAAAAGGGGAAACTAGTGCTAAGGTGCAAAAAACTAAGCAACACAGGAGCTACCTCCCAGCTGCTTACTGTTCTGCCAAGTTTAAAAAAGTTGAGAAGAAGCACAGATAGTCCGAGGCACGTTGAGTCCTGCAAATACTGGAAGGACTCACTTTTGCTAAGTGGAATCTGAAAGGAACCCTAGATACGGCTTTCCACATGGACTGGACGAGTGGCTGGGATTTTTGTCTGGTGGCTGCACATGACAGAAGTATTCAAAAAAGGTGGAAAGTCAGGCAGTGACTAGAAGGCAAGAGGGACATCGTACAGAGCCTCATTTCAAAGAGAGATAAATCAGTGGAAATATTTACACCAAAACCTTGCTTTGCTGTGTATTTATTAAAAAGAAAATGAATACCACTGTTATTCATAACTTAAAACAAATGTGCAGATTTTCTAGTTACCTGATTAAACATATAAAGAACTCTAGTGACATCATTTGCATACTGGCAGCGAGAGTAATCATCGTCTGCCCAAAAGCCACCTCTGTCACATCTGCGCCAAGCCTTTTTTTCATCCTGCGGGTTCCCAGGATAGATCCCACTGCCGTGGGTGTTCCTGGTGCACTGCAGATGCGCAGTGATGCCTGCCAAGGTTCTGGGCCACCTGTAAAGGTGAGGACAAAAGTGTGTAAGAAAACCTGGAATGATGGGGTTAAATCAGGTATGGCAACAACAGAGGAAAAATCAAAGATTTAGCATACATTGTACAGAACCACAGAGAAAAATCAAGACAAAAGCACAAGTCACTGAAGACTACAGGCCACTGTTTTTTTTTTAAAATTAACATGGATGACCCTGTGTTAAGCCTACCAGCTGAGTGTATTTCAATACTATAACACAATTATTTTTGCAGAAAAAAATTCTAAAGCTTTCTAAATATCACCGTGAAGACATAAATTTCATTGCAACCAGTAGAATAAAAAATAAAAGTGAGTCATTTGCAGGAAAATGGGTGCATCTTGAGACCACAATGCTAAGTTGCAGAAATCAAACACAGAAAGTTAAATGTGGCATTGTTCCTTATATGAGAAACTGAAAGTGTAATAATTTACGGAGAAAAATAAAAGATAGATGATAGGAACCAAGAAAGACAGGTACAGACCTGTAAAGATGGGACGGGACTCTGGGGGTGAGGGAAGATGGGAAGAGGGGAAGGGGAAGTAAACAGAATCAGCACGGGATACATGTATGCACCCATCCTGGAGATGAGTGCATGTATTAGGTATCACAAACGTACACTAGCAAAAATGATTCATAAAAAACAAAACTAATGGTCTTCTTGTGTGTTTGCTTAGTAACTGTCGGTATACTATTGGCGCATGAAACCACAAGGGAAGACTTTCCCCCAATATGAACAGGTGGCCTTCTGCAGAAGTAGGGTGGGTATATATGCAGGAAAAAGAGGTCCTTCTTTCAAACCTGGCTCTTCAGGGGTTGTCTGGGAACTTGAGGAGCATCCTGTATTCCCAGAGACAGTTCACTGGTAAAGGTAGTTTCCTCTGTTAGGGCAAGTAACACAGCTTATGCTGATCACCTACTTTCCTCTGCAGAAACTGGAATTTTGGTGTGTGCTAAGTGGAGGGGGCTACATAATCGGTCTCTAGCAAAAACTTTGGGTGCCAAGTCTCCAGTGGGTTTCCTTTGGCAGAACCACTGTACAAAGACTGCTGTCCTTATACTGCTGTTGGAAGAATAAACTGTGTGATGCCTTCTGACACAAAGAAGCCTAATTCTGAATTCTTCTAGAGCCTATCTGTCTTTTCCCCATATGCTACAGCTACATACCGACACTGACATTTATTTTAGCTCACAGTACAACTCTATGCCAAGCCCTTCTAGCAAATTTCTGGGGGTGGACACGGTCTTAGAGACATCCAAACACTGCATACAACAAAATGTATCAGGGAAAAGCTACTCACTGTATCAGAAACAACACAAACTGTTGACATAAGTTATCACCTTTTGAGGGGTAAGAGAAAGCTTTGTCATTTGAGCTCTACTTCTCCAAAAGTAGAAATGAAATTAAGTGTATTTCAATACAAGTTATGGCTGATTCGTAACATGGGGACCACTAAATTATAGTATTCTTCACATCAAAACAGAATTCATTATCAAAACCATATAAATAGGTCAAGCAATACAATTCAATATTATTAATGCAGTGAGAGTTTAATTGTATATTTTAAGGAGTGCCAAAAGATAAATAATACCTAAATCAGTAAAATATTTAGATTTTTCAATTTTTATGAAATATCAGACAATCGACTATAAACAAAAAACACATTATGACTATTTAATAGAAGATGCTGACTATAACAGAATTAACCAATATTATTCATGTTTAAAGTAGGCAATATAAATATAGCTCAATATTTGGTGCACATAAAAGTCATCCTTTGGTGAAAGGAAATGCTGATTTCCACATGCACAAGTCAAGAATAATTTTTTTCAATTTAAAAAAAATTACAGAAAAGCAATAAAGATACATGTGAATTAATGATGTTATTATTGCTTCTTCCCCTTGGGTTGGAAAGATTAGTATCAGAGGGTTTTCTTACTCTTAAAACACTGGGATTATTGCACAGAAGTGGCAACAGAATCCACCAGAGAAAATGCAAACTTGGCATTAAATAATCTTTACACTGCCTAAAAAAGGAATGTGTTCACCTTTGTTTATATCAACCGTAAACTCATTATTAAAATCTCTGAATATAAAGAATATCAAGATAATAACATAAAGCACTGTTAAGGTACAGTGTTTAAGGAGAGTTTAAGGTAAAACTTGTTACTTCTCACAAGTTCTAAACTTTGCACTAAAAATGAAAATTAACTCATTTGTTTACCTTAGTGTAATTTCCACAAATTTCCCTGGGATTTTAATGATTTCCCCCGAGTGTCAAATTACCCAGTGATTTCATTTCCCAAAGTCCTTGTCACGTAATTTCCAGAAGAATGGAATGGAAGAAAATAAAGTAAGTGTGTTTCCTAATTATGCTATCACAATTGCTAACAGTTAAGTGATTTAGTTATGGATGGAGTTTATCCATAAAAGAAACTTTGACGAACAAGATAGTACCATTAGCCTCTCTGAATTTTAGACTTTTCACCAAAATGTTTCTTTAAAGTAGTGGTTTTTAGCTTACACACAAAACTATTTGTTAAAAATGCTTTCCAAACTCCTTCACCAGGAGGTCTGAAACAAAGTTCAAGCATTTTTTTAAACGTCCATAGAGCATTCTGAAACTATCTTTCTAAAGGATAGTCTGTAGACCGAAAGTTAGGCTATGTGCCCGTTTTCTCAAATTTTGTTACTGAGGATGGGCATCCAATTAAATGCCTCTGAGGATAAAAAGAATTTGGGCAAATCAGACTAAATTTTTGAGTACATTCCGCATTACTGACCTGAAATCACCTTTATTGTTTACCACTCTCTCTGGAGGACAGTACTGCGCAGAGCTCTCTAACACCACAATATCAACAGTCCTTGTATTGTTCCCACGTTTGGTCAGGACGTGACAGCCCCAGTTTCCAGTAGACCCAGCCTGAATGTTAGAAATGGTTAGGGCACTGCGTGAAAAAAAGATTTTAAAAAGAGAATATGATTAGGCAAAAAGGAAGATTATGGGTTTCAGTCATTCATTTAGCAAACACATCTGAACGTTCATGGTGAACCAAGTACTTGCTAGCTAAAGGAATTAAATATCCGTGACCCCTCCCTTTTAAGTCTTTCCATGGCAAACCAAGCCAAGGAGAAAGATGCTTCAAATACAGTAAGAGCAGTGAGAGGAATATGAGTAAAGTGCAATGGCACACAATGTGTAAGGCTTCTCCTGCCAGCAAGAGAACAACAAAGCATGGTAGGCCGGCAATGGCCAGTATCTCAGCACTTGCTGCAGCAAAGCTTGCAGAAGTTTCCAAATCTTCTCAACTTTATCAGAGATTCACAGCAAAAGAGCCAAGCATGAAGAAAAGACGGCACTACTTTGAATTGTGTAACTGAGAAATCATTTCAGGTAAAATAGTTTCTGGGAAAGGAAAACAACCTGTAAAATCCCTACAACATTCAGTTATGACCAACTAATGCTTTCATAAAAGAAGTTCCCACATAATAGTATATTTCCATTAATAAAACAGCTGTATTTCCACATAGCTCCCAGTAAACCCCATTTTTGAGATGTCATAATTCTCTAATATAAAACCTACTAGGTAAAGACCAAGTGTTAGAACCTTCAATTAAACCTTATTCTCCGACAGGACCCATTAAGCTTTCCTGTCATACAGACACAAATGGTAAGAAATATTAGTAATGGTAAGAAATAGTTAGAAAATTAGAAAGCAAGGACATACCATTTTAACTAACATAAAATTACGCCATGATGTTAATGCACACTTGGTCTGTAAATCACTGATGACTGCATCAAATGTTCTAATAAAGACTCTGAGTCTCTGTTACATTCTGTTACATTCTGAATTAGTATAGAAAATGATTATTATCTTTACTACGTGAGAAAAATAAAGTCAATAACTACAGTAAGTATTTTCAAGATCAAGTGACATATAGACTCTGATACTAATTTAAATAACCCAAAAGTTTACAAATATTCTACTGCAGCTTTAGAATGAATGAGGAAGGAAATTACTTAGTTGTAATGAATCAGGAAGAAACGTTTTGCCAATGAAAAATCATTCATTAACCCCCAGGTCTCAAGCTTTCTGGGCTCAGAGATTTCACTGAAGAGGTAACTTTTTCCACTGTGTTTCCAATCACTAAACTAAACCTCAAAATTGTGTATTTCTGTCTCAATAACTTAGGAACCATTTGAATAACACAAATTTGAAATAAAATTCTATCTTAAAATAATAAATTTCATTTTTATATAACCACGACTTCTCAATGGGATGTGAGGGTCCATTCAGAGGTCTACAAATTATCAAACCTCAGATTCAGTTCAGACAGTGACAGTCATTCTTCTTTCACAATGATTTTCACATGAGTCCCTTTTAGCCACAGTGATTACCAGAAGCCCACATTGCAAAGTATGACGGCATCAGAAGGCACGAAGCCTGATCTAGTCAACACTGCATGCTGCTGACTGCAAGGTGCACGGTGTCCAACCAAGGCGTCGCTGTGGAGCTTTCCTCAAATGCTTGAAGCTCCCTACACAGCACTTGTGTGGGTTCAATGTGCCATGCCAGGGCCTGTGAGCTCCTGCCTGGGTAAATGAAGCCCTTGCCAATTTTGCAAACTTCTGTGCTAACTTTTAGCATTACTTTCAATGTCTAAAAGCAATCACTGAAATAAAATTTCCAGGAATCCTCTAGGAAGCAGATTGGAAGATTTAAGGACAGTTAGGGAGAACGAACAAGCTTCAGTTTCATCTTCTAAGAAAACTACAACCACTGACGCTTACTGATGAGAAAGATTAAAGACACGAGGAACCAGTAAGTATCTTCCGTTACCCAATTCAGTAATAACATGTTTTCTTCTCCTTCAACTTCTGTATCATTCTGGACTTTGAGTAAAGAATTTCAGTCTTTATATGAAAGATGTCTACCTTAGTCAAGGGTTTCTACCAGCCAAAATGTTAATTTAAACTGCTGTCCTCAGAACTGTTATGTACTGCTATAAAGAATTTAGACTAAGGATGCCCTGCAAAAACAGATTTATAAAGTAAATTTATGTACTCTGTAGTCACATGGGTTGTTTTCATTTAAAAATAATTAGGGCTCTTTTATGTAGAAAATGGTTTATTCTATTTTCTAAAGATTTATTTTGATACATATGTAAAACAGTGTATAATTTGTTGAGCCTGACATACATACATGCCTATAAAATTATCACAATGAAAAAGTATAATAATAAATACAGAATTCCTAACAATTAATCATATCCCATAGTAAGGGAATTCTGTTTCTGGTGGCTGCTGAGTACTCATCATAAACCATCCTCCCTCCAGCTAACCACCACAAACTCTGCAGAGGGGCCAAACGCAGAGACACACTGAAGAGGACCTGATAGAGGAAGAACAGATCAGAAGCAGGGAGTAACCTGGAAACTATTTTACTGGTTTCTGCCCAAAGGTAGTCCCCATGGAGACAGGAAATAACAATCTTACTGGCTTGGAAAGTCAGTGGACAGAGGTAGGAAAGAATCTTGCTAGAAACCCAAACTTGTGTGCACAACGTCCACCCACATCTCTGACTGACGCTGAACTACGTACACAGGTAGGCAGGCACCAAGATTTCTGCTGCCGCCAAATGGAGTTTGAGTTTTGCCAAGCTAACTGCCTGATCAAACAAAAATCAGCTGTCCTGGGGAGAATGAAATAGAATCTAGAGTTAGGAGACAACATATTTTTTTTTCAAAGATCAGAGAGTAAATATTTTAGATTTTGCCGGCCAAAAAGAAGTATCAGTGATATTACAGTACAGTACAAGACATATTCCAACATTATTACCAGACAAATAAACATGTTTAAAAAATAAGAAAATGTTAGCCATATTGTAAAGAAAAACAATAAAAATGACCCTAAGTGGATACAGATGTTGGAAATATCAGGCAAAGATTTAAAAGTATTTATTATATTAGAATGAATGAAATGAATGATAGAAGATATAGAAAAATGCTTCTAACAGACAAGAAGTCTCAGGAAAAGTTAGAAAATTCTATTCAACAAGTATCTAGACTTCAATCGCAAACCAGAAGCTTTAGTTTCTTGGCAGTATTTTTCACAGCGTCTCTGTCCTGGCAGTTTAAAAACTACAGCTATAACCTAACAGAAGTTCAGGCCAATATCTACGTAGGGAGATAGATCAGTTGGTCAAAAATAAGGGAGGTAGGGAGAGAAGGAGGGAAGACATTTAATGACTTTAAGTAAAGGATCTACCAAAATAAAATAAGTACTGTGTGATAATATTATATCTATTTTTAAGCCTATCTTCTACAGTTTATAAAATTTATTCAAATTAACTGGTGCTCACACCAATCAGGATTGAGCATTCAGATATTACATTGTTTTATAGTCATAGGCAGGGAGAATTATCCTAATATTAGGATCCTAATATTAGGAATTATCCTAATATTAATCACAAAACTGAATAACAAAAATCAGTTAATTCCTAAGAGTAAAAGTAGTAAATTTGCAGCATGAAATAATCAGAAACTAAGTTTAGTACTAAAAATTTACATTTTTCTTCTGAAAACATTGAACATTCCATTTTTAAAAAATATTTCTATTTTACATTAAGCTTTTTCTTCTAAAACTGGATGGAAGGGCTGGGGATGTAGTTCAATGGCACAGTGCCTGCCTGGCAAGTGCGAGGCCTTGGGTTCGATTCCGATACCAAAAAATTAATTAATCAATTAATTTAATTTTAAGAAATTGGATGGAAAAATGAGTAACATTCGAGAAAGAGAAATGCTAGATGTCATGTCTAAATGCAGGAAGTTACAGTATTAATCTGAATTCCAACTAAATAAAACTCCAAAAGGATAAGTGAAATCCAGAGATAATTCATCTAAAAAATTTTACCTGGCAATCAACGAGCAGTTGTGGATCATGTTCTTTTCAACAAAGATACCTTGGGATTCATCAGTTTCAACTATCCGCCCATCCTGGTACCATAACACCTGCATGTCCTGATCAATGTAGGAAGCCATGCACTGGAAGGGAAGGCTGTCCCCTTCGAACACCACCTGCCGGTGGGACGGAGTCATGTAGAAGGAGGGCAACTCAAGTGGAGGATCTAGAGACAACAAAACACAGACTTGTGAGCAGACACATTTGCACATGCTGTAATTTAAAACTTACACAAATCCTATGTAAAACTGTAAAAACAGCACAGCTCGTTTTGGTAACCAGCATTCTACTGCCAACACTAACACAGCTGTTACTGAGTTACGTAGGGTGCTGATTCACCTCCAGTCCTCAAGGGCTTGGGCTAGAGCCCCACCCCCAGCTGGCAGTGCAGAAGGCCATAAGTAAGAGGTGAGGCCTGGAGGAAGGGCTTGGACGCACAGAGGGCCCTTTCCTCAGCAGGGCACGCTGCTCTTCTCGAGTACAATGTCATGACAGCAGGCTGTTAGTAACCCGAGCCTGACCCTCACACTGTGCTCTGGCTGCCAGTCCTGCTTGACTCTTGTCCCAGTGCATGTTCCTACCATGAAGTCACCCACCATGAGGCTTTACTCCAGAAGCCAACCCCACAAGACAACTTGATCTTGAACTTTCAGCCCCCAAAACTGTCAGTTAAAAGTACCTATTTTTGTTATAAAGTAATCCAGTTTCAGGTATTTTGTTACAGTAACAAAAACCAAACCATCGGTAACAGATATAAACAAAATTAAGTAAAATTAAAATGAAACCACTTCATATTCAATTCTAGCATTTAGATTTCTTCCTTTTTGATGGTACCATTATCATTATGAAATGATCACAGAAGCAAACTAAAAGAACAAATTGTGTAACAATACTTAAATCTAGAAAATGGAACTAGTGATAAATACTGACATTTACCATTTTACAATACATTTTTGAAAACAAATTACAGTACCTTTGATTAAAACACTAGTTTCTGAATGTAAAGGTAATGCATAGTCACTGCAGAAAATTTAAAACATTAAAAAAGCAAAAATAATCTCATCTTTTGTGATCACTTAGCGATACATGACATAATTCCTTTGAGCCAGAAAAATAAGAGGGAAGATTTTAAATATACATAATGCAAAAATGTACAGCAACCTTAATAAAAGCCTTTAAATTATTTAGTTCATTTGTGTAACACAAAATTCTATTTTTAATGGTAGTGTCCCTTAAAGAATAATAGCAAACATGCAAAAATATACACAAAGAAATTAATCACTGAATTATTTACAGAGTGAGAATTTATTAACGAGCTAAATATGCAGTAATAAATTGTTAAATTATGGGTAAACTATACAATGCATCATTATGCATGTACTTCGTGATAAGGAAGTAAGTTTACATCATCTCACCTTTTAAAAGGTTACAAAATATCATAGAATATGATGATATTTTTATCACACTATAAGCAAAAGGTACAAAAGATAACATCAAGGTCTCAACACTGCTGTTTATGAGTGATAAGAATGTGTATATGAGTTTTCTTGGCTTCTTTTAATTTTTTTATTTCTCTACATAAACCTTGTTTTTTATTCATTGAACATATTTTACATACTTTTAATAATGGCAATGAGAGAAAAAGAGGGAAAAGTAATTGTTTACTTCCAAACACAAATGCGAGGCTGAAATTCCTTCTGCCATTTTACAGATTTGGTTACAGATTGTGTTTTGTTTTGCTTTCTTACATAGCTCATGGTAAATATGTTATTTTTCTCATGCCTTCAGATATTCTTTAAAAATCATTATTTTCAAGAACTGCGTATTACTTCACTGAAAGAAAGTATCAAAAGGAATTAGAACACTCCTCTACTTTTGAGAATTCAAGGCATGCTTATATATAAATATATGATTACATAGACGTGATCATTTTCAAAGAATACCTCCAAGACATTGAGTTACACGATTTAACTGTATCAGTCTTCTGACACACACTGCTGAGCTATACTTCAAAACAATTGTATCACTGGGGGTGGAGGAATAGTTCTGTGTGTGGCAGAGTGCTTGCCTAACACACTTTGGGGGACCTTGATTTGATCCCTAGTTCCACAAAACAAGGTTACATCAGCTCACATTTCCATCAGCAAACATATGTATCTTGAAATTTTATTATTATGAATAAATTTCTGAGTTTTTTTTTCTGGTGCCAGGGATAGAACTCACAACCATGCGCTTGCAAGGCAGGCGCTTATGCCACTGAGCTAAGTGCCTGGCAATTCCTGACTTACTCTAGCAAATAGAAAATCTTAATATCTATGCTAACTCTTTGAAATCACTTTTCATAAAGCTGTTTGGAATCTAGGAATACCTACATTAATGACCAATTGAAAACATTCTGCTTTCTAGTCCAGTTGGCTTGACTGTTGGCATAACCTAATATTATTAAACCCTTCAGAGTAGCAGTTAGTTAGTCAAGAAAAACACTCGGAGCGGAGTATGGTGCACACTTCCCCGGCCTTGACGTCCTCCTTACCGCACGTCAGCAGCTCCTGCCTGACGCCTGTGACGGGCTGAGCCTGCAGTGACTTGGGGTACACACACCTGGTGTCCCGTACAGTGATGTTCCTCTCCGTCACCCAGCGGTGCATCCACAGGATGTTGCAGTCGCACAAAAGGTACTCAGTCTGAAACTCCCTGTAACACACACGAGAGGCGCGGGGAAGGAAAGGGACCGCACTGCTGTCTCACGGAGGTTTACCTTCCTGCTGGAGGAGCGACGCTGCGCGTCTCTCCCACGCCTGAGCCACATACCACCACCTGGTTACGGCCATGTCCAAGCACCCATCGCTGGAGTGCTGGCCCCCTCCTCTCCTCCCCACTGATCTAATTTCAGCCCAAGTTGGTATGCAAAAAAAAAAAGAAGGCATCAGATTTCCTGTTCTATGCAGCAAGTTGCATAATTCCAAGGTTCTGCAATATTAAATCCCCACTCATTTTGTCCATCAAACCTGCATCCATTTATCATAAAGCACATGGCAATAATTTTAAATTTCAAAGCCTTCCTAAATTTTTCAGTATCAGTATTACCACGTTCCTGGTCTAAAGGCCTATAATCTTTCCTGTTGATTTTGGCAATGAAACAGCAACACACAACAATACAAGGGCAATTTTGTGTGCTCGCATGCTAGACCTCTGACAAGGCTGTCTGGGTCCTCTAGGGTGGAAACTAATTCTGAAATTTTTTTCCGGCGCACCGGAAATATCTGTGGTACATATCTGTGGTGATATTTACAAATTTAAGGGGCAAAGACACAATTACAAAAATAAGACTATTTCATACTTAATATGGGAGAAAATAGAGTACTGTCTTTAGATGAAGCAGAAAGCGTTGTTATGTCCTTTGAAAGTGTATACACACGGAGTCTGGGTATGTGTACTATATATATACTACTTTCCTGCACACGTTCCTCACTAAGCATTGACTATTCATATATTATGCTAAATTCAGCTAGTAAAAAATAACAAGTTGCTACTCCCTGACAATATGGAGGATATGACATTAACAGGAGGAACAAAACATAAATATAAGTAAAATAAAATGTAAAATGTAAAATAAGTAAAGTAAAATATAAGTAAAATAAAATGATTCATTTCATAAAAATGAATCAACAAAGTGTAAACAACAATCCTATGCCTGCAATCTGCATGTGTCTAACACTGCCAGGGCATTTGACTAGGGATCAACTCACTAGTTTGTGCGGGGAGGGGAAAACATCTTAAAACAATACCAACAGGGACTGGGGATTCAGCTCAGCAGCATAAACACCTGCCTGGCAAGTGCAAGGTCATGAGTTCGATTCCCAGTACCACAAAGTAATAATAATAATATAGCTCCATCTTCTGGTTAGTTCCTAACGCTGCCAGGTAAAAACACTGGCAGTATTTCTCGTCTTACGGAAAATACTTAAATACTTTCCATACTCCTGCTTCACGTGACCTTAAAAAGCCAAGGGTATCCTTTGTGATTCTATGTCTTAAACTGCAGAGAAGTGATACAGACGTAACGCAGTAGTAAGCACTTGGCCAGCGTGTGCAACAACCTGGGTGTAATCCCCAGCACCAATACAAAATGAAAAGACAGGGCGAGCCATGCACATCTGGAATCTTCACACTGCCACGCTACTGCAGGGGGATCTCAAATTTGAACCCCATCTGGGCTAGTGAGTCACTTAGTGAGACCCTGTTTCAAACTGAACAGAAATAAAAAGGGCTGGGGATGTAACTAAGTGAAAGGCCCGGGGCTTTAATCCCCAGGACTGCAACAAAGCAGTTAACATTGACCTAGAAGAATGAGCCCAGTAATGGTGTCAGAAAGAACTGTTTCCACTCATAAGCAGGACTCCAGACAGAAAAACTGGACACGGTGACCACGCAAAATCTGACCTGATGGGAGCTACAAGCACATTGCATCCCTGTAAGATGGTGAGCAGCCAGAGGTGGGCCTCAACTGCACTGCTGGAGAGGAGAAACTCCTAAGGAGACCCTCGTGACACATTTGCAAGAGAAGGGGGAAGGGGCGGGGACACAGCATGGGCCAGGCCTTGGGTTTGACTCTTCAGCGCCACAAAACAGGGGGAAAGAAGGAGGAAAGAAGTCAACATACACTCTCAACAAAGGAAAAATTTTTCCTCAGAAAAAGGCCCAGTCTTATCAATCCCACCACACAGAGGAAAACTGAAAACATTAAACTTAACACTAATTCCAGTAATTGTGTAACTTACAGTTTGAGATAGACTGAGGTTTACCTGGAAGTATACAGTCACACTGAAAGATGATTTAACAAAATTGTGTCTGGGGACAATAATTAAGCAGTCCTCATAAAGTTAGACAGAACTGTGTGAACAACCTCTTATACCAACTTTATCAAGTAGGCCTTCAGTAAACATCCCTAACAACACTGGCGCTAAGATATGAATTCAGCATGGACAGAGATTACAGTATAAAATTAAATCCTTAAGTATAAAATACTGTTTACCATAAGTTCTTCATCAGGAGGATAGGTTACACTTTAGGGACTTAATTAGTGAAACAACAAAATCATTTACTGATTTAAACACATAAGAGGAGAAACAATTAGCATTTTATTTCCTGGGAACCCAGAGTAGAGTGATAAAAGATTCTGAGAAAAAATGGTCACCCTAGCCTGAAAGACGTTACTGAGATTTACTGTGTATTTTTCAGTGTGAACAGAGGTTCTCAAGTAAGTCTCATTCTTGCAAATTCTTAAGATGTTCCTCATGAAATCTCTTAAACTACAAAACAAGTACTTTAAACATTCAAAAATGAATATATGCTGAGTAACACAAAAAATTCTTACTTACAAAGACCGCAATGACCCAAGATAATCAAAAGTTCCTTGAGACAATGAAGAAAACAAATTCCCTGAAAGGTTTCTGGAAAAAAAAAAGGAAAGAAGAATTTTATTTTAAAAACACAGTTACATCCAATTTTAACTTTTTCGTGTTTTATCAAATGCCATGTGATCATTATGTAATGTTACAAAGAATTAATCAAAGTGGTTTTTTATTAATTTTATTTCGAAGAGAAAAAAAAAACCCAAAAAACAAGAGACACGCAAATAACTACAAAAACAAGAAACCCAAAACAATAACAATATACTCTTTCAAAACAAGACAGGAATTTAACAATGGTTGTAATATTGCATAGTTAACTTCAAAAGAGCTGCTTCGATGACCAGATATAGACTGGTCTAATCAGCAGCAGAAACACTGAAACTGAGTGAAAAATTTGGCAAGAGTGTTGAGTCCAGGGGCTCAAATGAGATGCTGAATACAATGTAACCTTGGTTCTGGGTAAATTACACCTCTCAGGTTCTCTGTTACATCAGATGGTTGTGATATCCTACACCTATGCTGCAACACCCATAAGACTGGAGAACAATGTCTCTTCCAAGTCTGACTCCAAGCCCGCAGACTGGAGTGGCAGGAGCACCCGGACAGCTGGACTCACCCTGAAGCCGACAGCAGAGACAGGCAGCTCAGGGAGGGTGTGCTCACCTTTGAGGGACTTGTGACAGCAAAACGGGACTGAGAGCTCTGGGAAAACAGCGACATGATCAAACTTCCTCAAGATCTATCCTGTGCCTCTCGTATTATCAAAAACAGCTAGAATTTAGAACTAGAGCTCTCAAGTGACCGGGTAGGACGGGGCACAGCAGAAGCCTGGAGCGAGATGCGGAAGCTTTCACAGGTGCAGCAGGCTCTCCTCTGGCTCTGCGAGGAATTCCTCAGGTGCAGGAGAGAGTGATCCTCTTTGCAGATGGCCTCCCCAGTGTGACGAAAGGAGAGAAAGAACTGGGGAGAGGAGGGATCCCGTCACACTTGCAGGCAGAACCTGCCCTGGAAGCCCAGTTCAAACTGACTAACCAGTCTTCCCGAGATCAGTACATATGTCTGCTCAGTAAGAAGACCCCACACTTGCTTTTATATACGCTTGTAATGGCTGACTGTCAACTTGAGAAGTTTAGTTAAGGGCAGCTGACGAAATCAGCTCAGCAATCCTACGCCCTCTTGTGCAGAAGACCCAGCCTAGGGCGTCTTGCCGCCTGACTGTGTAAAGGGGAGATGAGGAAGGACAGATCTGCTTCTGTTCTTCAGAGGAGCCCCAGTCTTCCCCACTTCAGCTCGGACATCATCTCCAGCTTCCAGCACAGATTCTTCGGCTTCCTGTGTAGACCCCTCAGCCTTCCATCGCAGACCCATTGGCCTCCTGACTTGGACTTGCATGGGACACGGCAGTGAGCTCCAGACCGTGGATGGAAACTTTCAGTCTCCAATGTGCAGACACCGGCTTCAGGCTTCCTCCTAGGACTCTGTGGCTGCCATGGTAAGCCACTCCTGTCATTTCTCGTACATCTGTAGACACTGTGTTACACCTGTTTCTCTAGTAACATACTGATTAATACAATGCTTTAGGACTATTTTTTGCCACACAAAAAATCTGGATGAAATGCTTCTAATCCTCACAGAAGTTCCAAGAACTTTAAAAGAACCGGCAAAAATGTACATGCGCAGATTGTAAGAACAATAAAAGAGCCCTTTCTCCTTTGTAGTCTGTCAAAGTAGAAAGCAAATGTGAATTCTGAAAAAGATACCTGACTGATGGGAGTGTAAATCACTGTCACATTTTAAGAAAACAATATTTATTCCATTAAAATGAACAAATGTACTTTTATGATGCTCTTCACCCTGAAATTATGATCACTTACATTCATATATATTTATACTTATTTGTTTATTTATAATGGGAGCAGCATGAAGAAATGGGATGTGTAACTAAATCAAGAAGACCTGTGAGTTGCAAAGCACTGAAACCATCCACTGGGTACACATTAATTTCTTATAGAGCTACTTTAAATTTTTGTTTAGATGGTCTCAAGATTCGTAACAGTAAACTGGAAATAAAAAAAAAAAATCCATCCTACAAAAGTAGGACCTAAATGTAAATATAAGAATTTCATTTTATAAAAACCACTGGATTCTAATATAGTTATTATTAGTTAGCTTCTCTTGGAAATCACAGAAAAAGGAAAAGGAACCACACTGGAGAAGTAAATCCCAACCGCAACCAATTTTCCTTCAGTATTTCAGGGAGGGAAAAAAAAAACTTCTTGTTGGCTGCACATCAAGTAAAGTTTGGTTTGCGGTTGGGGGGGCTCTAAAAAAGTGCGCGTATTTTACAATGCTACAACCGCATTCTAACACCAAGATGCTTACAAAGACAGCCAAAGGGAACTAAAAATGACACAGAAAAGAACTAAAATTATGATCCACAACAGTAAAGCCACTGTTCCAGTGTCACAGTGGGCTCCCTGAATGGGGTGGCAGGGCAGTTATGTCCCCTCTCCCCCACTTTATGTTGTCATTTTTACTGTCTCAATTTTTCAAATTTACATGCTTCTTGTTAAACCGATACTTGTAGTTACATGTGTACAATCCATCACCTTTGTGTATATACAGGGGTGTTTACCAAGGCATATTTTTAAAGGAGGAGAAATACTCTGTAGCTAGGAAACAGTATGAACTGAATCAACAAATATTCTCTTACTGGCACATTTCTTTTAAAGTAGGTTGCAAGTACATTTTTTAAAGTCCTACACATGTGGCTATCTGTATGTGAGGGTAACAGAAAAAGAAAATGTGGTAATACATATGTATCAGATCACTGACGGGCTATCTCAGAGTGGTACGACTACAATGACAGAGGAAGTGTAAAGTTCTTATTTCATACGGTGTATTATTCAATAATAAAATGCATCATTTCTGCATATTTTGTATGTTTGCGCAACGGGAGTTCTTTGCGCAGGCATCTTATATACATACAATTTCCTGCATCAAGAAAGTTGTATAGCAAGTTGTGACAGAGGTAACTCAATCACTTTTGAGAGAGAAATGTTATGGACAGAAGTCTTTGGAAAAAGGTACAGGTTTTAAACCTAACTCCCCAAGCGAGGGAGAGCAAACACGTGTCATTTCTGAGGTCAGCGGGGTCCCCGTGAGAGCGGTGCAGCGTGGACACCCTTAGGTGGAACGCGACTCCATTTACCTGGGAGGGTCCACTAGAACAGCTCTATCCATAAAAGCAGAGCTCAATACAGAGAAGTCATCGATTTCACACCACCAACCCCAACCCATGTCCAGCGAGGCCTCAGTTCATTAGAGAAAGTTATTTTTCAATGTGTAACTAAACTCGATGCTAAAAAATTATGAGGGGCATGTGCAAGAGCCACACTGTCTCGAGGGCCTGTGAGTCCAGTTCGCTTGGCGATGTGCTCGGGACTACTCGCTTGCAGATGCCTTGCAGGACCTCCCTGACTCCTCAGGAAAGTTCTGCGCGCCCTGTTACTCATCAGATCTTCTTCTCCACTTGTTGCCCTGAGAGAAGGCTCTTCTCCATCCCTGAAACACAAACTGCTGATGGCCTTGAGGGCAGCACACAGGCTGACTCAGCGCCCAGAAATCTACGTGTGAGAGAACGTTCCATGGGGCGCTTCCCCAGGGCTTCCAGACTCGCAGCTCTAGACCTGAGATGAACCTTTTAGATCTTTCCATGGTAACAAACAGCTGGCTGCGGCACACGAGCCATAGATGTCACCACTGCTCTAGGCCTATCAAATTATAATGAGTGGTTTTACAGTAATGCAGTCTTACATGCTAAGAAACCATCTCAAGAGTCATTTGCCCTTTGAAAAATATTAAACAATGTAAGCCAGATGTGATTATGCACAACCATAATCACAGCTATTTAGGGGGCTGTGGCAGCAGAATTACAAATTTGAGCCCAGCTGGGTAAACTAATACTAAGGCCTTGTTTCAAAATTAAAAAAAAAAAAAAAAAAAGAATCAGGGATGTAATTCAATGCGTAGGGCCCTGGCTTCAATATACAGCACTGAAAAAAGGAAAGAGTGGGATTCAGAGCATTTAAGCCTGGTATACTTCTGAGTATCACACAGATCAATCCACTTAAGAGTCTTCATATGACACACACTGCAAAATCATCTCAATCAACTCTCAAAGTAGGAAGCCTGACACTGTTATTTCTGTGTTTTAATGACTCATCTGGACAAATACATTCACTGTGTTCAATGCCCCGTAAATTCTCACAACTGCTATCTGATAATTGGTAAAAATGTACAGTACGACCTACTGGTGCCAGAACCACCATAACCTTGAAATTTTGAGACAGGGAAAAAAGGAAATAATAAGCAAACAGTAACTTGCCCTAACCAAAGCTCTGTTCTACAGAGCTCTTCCTATGTGACATTTGTTGATGTTTCAAATCATAGGAACAAAGCCCAGAAATCAATCCGGAGCTAAAAATCAACACAATAGGACACTCTCGGGGCTGGGGATTTAGTTCAGTGTTGTAAGCGCCTGCCTGGCAAGTACAAGTTTGTGAGTTCACTCCCTGGTACAAAAAAAATAAAAAATAAAAAAATAAAATAGTACACTCTGAATTCTTGTACCGAGTCACAGCTATCCAAAAAGACAGTAAAAAATTTCTTCATAAAAGTAGAATTAGGGAAAAAAGTCCTCAAAACTAAAATTTCATGGGAAAAGAAGGTAGGGAATTAGAGAATACAAAATAGAGCAGAGGAGAAAAGGAAGTGAAAAGGATGGAGCTCGGATACTGTAGATGCAAATCCCCAGGAGGAATGTTTTTATGATGCAACACAAACATACACCAATAAAAATGGAATAAAAATACAAATATCTCAAGAATAAGAATAAAACCACTGAAAAGAAATGTGTGCGTTTCAGTTACAAGAGTGAAAATACGACTGATTTAACTGATCTCCACTCATGATAAGGCACACCAAATCAATTTTTTTTTGTAGTGCTAAAGATTGATGCCAGGGGCACTCCACATTCCCAGCCCTTTTTATTTTATGAGACAGATCTTTCTAAATTATCTGAACTAGCCTTTAATTTTCAATTCTCCTGCCTCAGCCTTCCAAATAGCTGGGATTAAATGCATGTATCACTACCACATCTGGTCAAAATGAATCTTTTATTTAGAAACATAAATTAGGCCATATATTCCCCCCCCCCCAAAATTAGAGAACACTAAGAGATAAAATGTCTGCAGGTCTCCTGACACAGAAGCAGGAATGCACTGTCCTATACTGATTAGAAGCTCCTTCTCTTAGCATACACATGAAAAGAGCTCTGATTTAAAACTCTAACTGCTTTTTCAAAATTAACTTCAAGCAGGCGTGGTGGTGCACACCTGTACTCCCAGACCTTGGGAGGCTGAGGCAGGAGGATGGCTGTGAGTTGGAGGCCCACCTGGGCCACACAGTGAGTTCAAAACCAGCCTGAACTATAAGGTGAGATAAAAAAAACTCGTTAACTTGAATGAAATAAAGGAACATTTCTAAAAAGCTCCAAGGAGAAGGAACAGGAGTGAACCACTACATATTAGATGTTCCACTGTAAATTCAATTATTTCATACTGAATGAACCCTATTCCCTATTTTCACTCATCTAAAACATTATTTTATGTACTTTTCCCACTCGTGCTGTTCAGTCCTAAGCCTCTGTCTGCTTTTCATACATTCCCACAGTAAAACCTTATAGATAATCAGCCTTACTTCTAATTACTCCCCAAATATCTTTATTTAAACAACTGATGGACTACACAAAGTTCTTTCACATTTATATTACACATAAATTATGGACAGCTACAAATAATTTAAGACTTTAAATAACTTTCACCACAAACAAAAAAACAGAGAAGTAAAGTCAGTAAAGTTAAACAACTCACCAGAAATCCCCTGGCCAGAGGCATGAGGTAAATGGATGCTTTACTCCAAGCCCACTTGTAAAGTGGCCTCCCCTTGAAAAACTGATATTGCTCTCATTTCCCCCTCCAAGCATCCCTAATTCCACTTCTTTCCCTTCTAAACATCTGTAAGTCTTCTAAAGCATCAGCTTACTTTTCACATCTTTCAAAAAATTTCCCCCCGGATTAGCAAAGCTTCCGATCACATCCCTTACCATGAATGTGTCGTCTTCCATGGGTGCTACACTGTGTGTGTGCACACCTGTGTGTGCCCAGGTATGTATATGGTATGTTACTGTATTACAGGTTGAGATCCCTAGCCAGAAAATCTGAAATCCCTGATGCTCCAAAACCCAACATATTTTGAACGTTGACATGACTGCACTGGTAGAAAATTCTATACCACAGCACTTTGTTTCATGTTCAAAATATTTTTACTCTTTTAAAAAATGTTTTTATTTTTTATTAGTACGTCTTTGCAGTACATGATTACATTCATCGTGGGGAGTTGGTACATGGACACGACCCATCTTAATTCTTTTCATGTCCTCTTCTCCTTACCCTGCCCCTCCATTTCTCAGACCTCTTCCCATTTCCACCAGATTCTGTTCCTTGTTTCCTATCATGCACAAAATCCTGTACCTCTCACGCACAATTAAAAAAAAAAAAAAAACACTATACAAAAATCATCTTCAGAATCTGTGTACAAGTTATGTAATACAAATCTCATTCTTGGATTTGGATCTCACCAAGATCATCTCACTATACATAAGTAAATATTCTACTATCTGAAAAAACTGAAAATCCTTTGAAAATTGAAAATACTTCTGGTCCCAAATACTTTGGATAAAGGACACTCAACCTGTTACCACCTTGAGGCCGTCACATCTCCGTGATTAATTATGAGCTCCTCGTCCTTTGCTAGTTTTATGATCAGTACAGCTGCTTTTTAACATTAAACATATTGTAGATGTCCACAAACACTTACATTCTGGTTCCAATAATTCCTCATACCTTAATAGGAAAGAAAGAGTACTCACAGCCGAACCAGATTGGTGAGTCCTCGAAATATGTCTGCGTTCAGACACCCTATTCGATTGTTGGTCAGGTCCCTATGGAGAAAAGATCAGAAGTGTTTGCAGTTAGTTCTCTTCCACAATAAAGGCCTTACCCATTTATTGTTCAAGAACGGCCCCCTAAATGATCACACTACGTCTCTGTATCTCCCAGATACTTGCCCACCTCTTCCGAGATTAAAAATAGCACTCAGAAAGAATTATTCGTGCATTCACTTAGTTCTGGTACACACACTAAATGCTACTTAATTATATTTTAAGCACTGACTTGCAAAATTAGTCCCGATAAAGCTGGAGAGTAAGACTTGATCTATCTTTTTGTCTGTGACACAATTCCTTGGGTGACCTACAGAGTTAATTATGCCAGGGTGGCTGGAGAATGGAGCCCAATCTAAACCAGCAAATAATAGATAAGGGATAAAAGGGTAAATTATCAAAATGACAGAACTTTTATTTCCTCATGAACATTTGAAACTTAATGCTTTTCCTTAACTACTCATAAGTTTTGCATAATGAAGAACAACTGACTCAGCTTTTACTTTACAGATCTATCATTCAGTCTCAAGCCAAATTACTTTAACAGTACTAGGTAATGGCCCAATTATTTTTTTAGTCAGTCCTACTTTCTACTTCCTGATAAATGTTATTTTCTAAATACTTTTCCCTTTTCCTCACTCCATGGAATATTTTTCTTTGCATGTATTCAGAATTTTTAGTTAGCATTTCGTTCTCTGTAATCCCAGCACTTTGGGAGGCTAAGGCAGGAGGTTTGGAGGACTGTTAGTTGGTGCTTGGTCTAGGTGACATGCCACTCAGTAAGACCCTGTTTCTGAATGAATGAATGAATCAGGATGTAACTCAGTGCAAAAAGGCCTTGGGTTTAAATCTCACTGCTGCAAAAAAGAAAAAAAAATTATCTTTCTTCACTTATTTTAATTTACACCAAGAACAATGAACACAATTTTAATTCTGTATTTAATAACAGACATACATTTGTAAGTAAAAAGTTTAAGCTGCAAGGTTAATAATTTACAGTTTCTCTAACTTTCAAACTGAAAATGCTATGCCTTTCACTGTTGTTCACCAGAGGACTTGGTACACTCTACACCCAAAATCTCTCCAACAAAGAATCTTAATTTTTAGTTGTTAGGTTTTGAATAATTCAATACATTTCGAATTTTAATTATTAGAAGTAGCTCTGTTAACCAAACTTTCAAAAAGTCTTTATCATATCTTCCTCAATGTCTGTTATTCTTTGTCATGGAAAAGTCCATATTCTTTGAACTATACTCTGAATTATTCTAGAAGAGTCATTCAAAGCACTGTTTCCAAATGAAAACTACTGCATTTAATCTGTGTAACTGCTAATAGAAGAAAACACATTAGTTTGACTACAAATCACAGAAACAGCATTTGAACCAAGTACCTACTCATTTACCTTTTCTGCTACATACTCTAAAGCTACCTTACATCATCCTGACTCTCAATAACTTCATGACTCTCTTTCCTTTTCTTCTGGTAACTTTTGCTAAAAGAATCTTAGGCGATCCAAATCCTCTTCTGTGCATGGTGTATCCCTCAAACTCCTCTGGATATGAAATTTAAGTATTTAATGGCATAGGACTTCTCTTTTGTAATTCCAGTAGATTTTCCTTTTAGTTCTGGGTTTTACTGTTTAAGATAATTAGGCATCATCTTGCGAATTGTTGCTTAAACAAGCGTTTCTGGATGCTATTCATTATCCTGTCTCAATTCTGAGCTTTAAGTGCTGTAATTACCATTGATTCTTCGGGAAACAATTTCATTATAGCTATACCTACTTAAAATGAAATTTAGGTATTGACAATGTGTTTTCATTTGGGCTGAGAATCAATTTCAATTTGTTGATAAAGCAAAAGAGAGACTGAATAGGCCTGGGTTTCACCTATTTCTGGTAGTTAATTTTTCAAAAAGCTGCTTAATCTTCCTGATTCAAATTATCTACAAACTAAAGGCAAAGACATGATACACTTAGAGAAATGCTTTATGTGCGGCTGTTGAGAAGGATGTGCAATTGAGAAAAATGATTTAAGGGCTCATAAGAAAAAGTGCCTGTCTCTATAAGCAACTGCAGAGGATCTTTACGTCCCATTTAGTTTATACAAAGGACCCCTTCAGCTTGCACACTGTGTACCATAAGTTCAATTACAAGTCAGCTATTTGGAATTAAGAATGTATTTTCTACTGGGACGAACATTATAAATGGCAATTACCTTCCTAGGCGAGAACACAAGAGACTACTTAATGTGTAATGCAATGAAAAAGTGCTAAGGCATTGCCTAGTACAATATCAGTAATTAAATTAAATGCTACCAAACATGAATTTTTAAAATTTATTTTAAATGGCAGTACTTGAGAAATTATTTAGGATAAAGAACTAGATGGAGAACCTCTGCAGTGTCTTTAAAACACCCTGATGAAACTGCTTTTTACCATCAAGTTTCCTCCCACCTGTACCTCAGCACTGGGCTATCAGTCACATTAAACTCTGCGTTACCAAAACTGGTGGGAATACAATGGTACTGTAGATCGGTGAGAAGGAGTAAGTAGCTCTATCCAAGATATGACAATGTCACAAACCCTCCCGCAAATAAAAAAGCATCAGCATCAATGGGAGGGACAGTCACAGGAGAGACGGGTCTCAGCCCCAGGGTTTTGGTCAGGATAGGTCCAGCCACACCAGTGGCTTCCTGCTGGAAGACGTGTGGGCTCCTCCCGACTGACTCTCTCAGGATGTGCTGCCTGCATATAGCCGGCTCTGCGAGCCCCCAGACTCCTAGCAGTGAAACCCCAACCAGCGCTTCCCCTTTCTCTAGGATAGACGGCCACTGCATACCCAGGCTCTCGGCTGGTGTGTCTGGCTGCACTGCATTCCAGCTTCTCTCAGGGATCCTGGGTCTGTTAAGTGTCTCTGGAGCCCACCCCAGTACACAGAATGAATCTGTTCAATTCTCACTGCAGTCAGCTGACGCAGATCTCTCCTTGCTGCTGCTGCTGCTGCTGCTACACCTGGTTGATACTAACTTTAATGAACTCAACACCGGGCTTGACTGGCTGGCATTCTGACGCCACATAATGCCCACAAGCTGCCCCAGCTCTCTTTATCTCCTTATTTAGAGGTCCAATCTCTACTAACACAGGCCAAATTCTGAGTTGTCTGATTAAAGAAAAAAAAAATGCAAAGTGAGTGGAAAGGAAGAAAACCGACTGGTAGCAAACCTTCCTCTAGAAGTTGCTGGGCTTCCACTGAATGGAGCAAAGAATGAAAATCACAGGATTCACACTCACATCTAGGCAAAAGCTGTGATACTAAAAGGCCAGTCTACAGGTTCAGACTAAAATTAAAATAACTTTGTAAGAAGAAGCAAATCTCCCAAATACTCTATTGTCCAACATACAGAATTCTGACCTCTAAGGCTGTCCAGAGAGAAATGAGAAGATGCTAAATTTTAGATGAAAGATACTGTACTTGAAAAAGCAGTAATGGGACGGGGGTGGCTCAGAGGTGGATCACTTGTTCTAGTATACGCACAAGGCCCTGGGGCTCAATCGCCACACTCAAAAAACAAAAATAGAGCACTTCTAATTTTTAAAACCCTGTAAAAATAGTGTGAGGATGATTTTGAACTCAAAGCAACTGAGAAGAAACAAACATCAGAAAAAGTTTTCTGTCTTCTTCGTCTAGTAGGGTTTCAGTTTTAAAAAGGGCCCCTCTTCCTCTCTCTCGCAGGAAGGACAAAAGTTTGCCATCCTGGAGAGGACTTTATAGACTTGTACCAGCCCAGAGAGCTCACCAAAGGAATCCACAAAACAAACATTACTAAGTAGGCTTCAACTACTATTAATTTCTCCTTTATTTGCTCTTCCACAATCTGTTGCCCCTAGAGACTCAAGGTCCTTTTCCTTTGTCCTTCTCCAACTCTTGGAACTCTGTCTTTTGTTACCAAGGGCCTAGCCAAGAACATCAAAAGGTAGAGGGAAACTATTTTTCCTCCCCTACACTACCTACTTCCCCTCAAGAGTTAACAGACAGTGCCCAACATGGTCTTTAGAAGGAACACAAGAAGGTGAGACAGTTTGCTTGTCTGGAGTGAAGAGGAATTGTGAGAAATTGTGAAAAGAGCACAGGGCGTTAGCTTTGGAAATAATAAAAACTTGCCTTTAGGTTTTAAAATTGATAAAATACATGTGAAAATGACAAGAGTTTCACATTAATGCAAAGGCACTCCCTTGACATGTCATTTACGACAGACACAGTTTGATTGGTGTCATACCTTGCAAATCATCTACAGATCAGGTTGGCCTACAGAGCCAATGTGGTAATAATGATTTGATTAGCCTAAGAGGGACACAACTATCCGGCATGAAACAAATCACATTTACGCAAATTAAGTGCACTCTAAGCTACTTCTATTAAATTCTCTGTTCTTCTGTAAGGGACTGGGCCAGGTGAACATCTAGAAATTATTAAATATTCATATCTTATGGTGCCAAGGTAAATTAATAACTACTTCTGAAAGAAACAGTTCCAATTCATAAGCAATTCAAACACTCACAATCTTTTTAGTGATGACAGTCCCCAAAAGGCGCCTGGATCTATACTACTAATAAGATTATTCCGGAGGTCCCTGTGAAAAATAAAAGAAAATAAAACGAAAGTTACTTGTGTATCAGTACTGTAACAGATATGAGGCATACTACACTTACCTGCTACACAGAAAACAGCAGTAACAATAATGCTGGGAAGAAATGGAAGCCAGGGATCACCTGAGAAGTAGCTGACAGAATTAAAGTTTGAGAAATGTGACTCCAAAGTCTTTTGCTTCAGTCTGTACTTATAAAGATGTCATAAAATATAGATGCATTCTAATATGATTCATATTCAATTAATCACTAAACTACAACCGTCTACATTATTTCTCCAATGTCTTTTTTTTTTTTTTTTTTTTTTTTGTCTTTTTGAGACAAGGTCTCATTATAAAGTTCCGGCTGGCCTTGAGCTTACCTTGTAGCCCTGTCTGGTCTCAAACTTCCAACAATCCAAACTTCCAACAATCCTGCTGCCTCAGCCTCCCAAGTGCTGGGATTAAAGGCGTGAGCCACCACACCTGGTTTATTTCTCCAATTTCTTACTCAGCAAATTGTACTTTGGTTATCGAAGTTTGTCTGTAGCTATATTTATGACGAACATCACAACACTGAATTTTTTAAAAAAATCTTTGAAAATATCTACTTTAATATTCATATCATTTGATCTTTTGTTGTTGCTGCTGTTTTTGCCTCCCTGGGCTCCTGTGATGGGGTTTACTATAAAGTGAGAATATAAATAAATATATGATGAATCACATGATAGCTTAAGGCAAAGGTATAAAAGCTCTCTCTTGGCACCTGACAGCAGTCCCAGTTTACTGTCCTTCTTAAACACACTGACAACTTCATGCTAGAACCCTACCACTGGGGGACAGCCATGCGCTTACAGATTTCCTTCCACCTTCTACCTAGAGGGTTCCAGAAAACAGGCTGAAGCTCTTGCTGCCCTCAGGGCCTGAGCATGGGTGGGGACCGTGGAAGACACCCCATAGAAGCGCAGAGAGCCAAGAGTCAGTGGCCGCCCTTTTCTGGGGCAGCCATTCTAGCTGCTGCCTGGCCCACACTTCCACTCCGCCTGGCACCCTAAGATGAGTCCGTCTGTCAGGCAGAAGGGACTGTCAGGCTCTGAGTAGTTCAACCCTTCCTTCCACAGCCACAAGTCAGCCTTGCACAGTTCAGGGATAATGACACTGCAGGTGACACGACACCGGCCACATACACAGGAATGCCCATGACGAAGCCGGACAGCAGGTGCCTCTCAGTTCTTGATTTTGGCTGAGATTTACAAGGCCACACTAGCAGTGGATCCCAGGCCCTGGTGCCCCCTGTTTCCACAGCAGTGAGGAGGCCTGCATCGCAGGCTTCTTTGATGGCTATTTCTCCCTTGTGGACACTTCAGCCAATGCCCAGGCAGTCTGAATGACTGTACTCAGACAGGAACACCTGTCCACCTTCTCAGAGCCCTCCAACGCGGAAAGCGCCAAGCAACCTTCGCTGCAGTGCTCAAAAAAGGTCTCCCAGGAGCTCTTACTGCAGTGAGTGCAGAGCTGTGAGTCTTCTTCCATCCGCTTCACAAGAACATTTAACTGTACTGTCCTGCCAGGAAATGAAAACTAACTGCAGCGTAGCCTGATTCATACCGTGTCATTTTCTTCCTAACAGTTTAGTCTAACTATCAGTAAACCAAACTCCCAGCACTGGGGTTAGCTTCTGGATAGGTTTCCTGAAAAATGCACAAAACATTCTGATGAGGTCGCCCGCTGTTCATCAGTGGAGACGCTCATTTACCCTAAGCCTGGCATTCTTGATGTGTCATCGACACTGCAGCTTCCCACACTGTCCCTGATGTTTAATACATGGTGACAGGGACTGATTAGAAATTCTCCCAACCAATTCCCTGGAAGCGAAGCCTCTGAATCCTGTAAATACTGCAGCTACCAGCACCCCAGTGTTTCACACCCTTCTGACACCATGCGCTCTTCCGTAGCTAGGCTCAGGCATGCGATTCCCGGCCTCCTTTCTAATCAGTTGGGATTCTCTAAATAAAACTGAAAGCCCTCTCTCCATACTTCATCATACTCTTTAAAAAACTGAAATAACTAAACATAGATACAAACTTATGTTCTGATTATATTGCTAAATAAACAATTTATGAAAAAGAATTCAGATAGTCATATAACATAGGAAGTAAACTGCTTTGGAACACTGGTAGTTACCCTTACTTTTGAGGAATCTGTATGCCAGCCTCTAATATATTTTCTAAATAAAGTAACTAAAAATACCAGGAAAAGTTCAGAAGCTTCCTAAGTGTAGTCAGATGGCAATAAAAAGTCTCAAAAAACGATCCTCAGGTAAACTGAATTCCTAGCCTTCTCTCTGGACTTCAAGAAGCTCTTCAGTTCTCTTAACTATGAGTAAAACAACAGTTCTTAGTGTAGAAGTTTGAACAAAAAAGGAAACGCACGCGGAGAGTAAGTTCCCTGCTGGGAATAATACACTTACACTCCTATCAACTAGTCACCTGCCTCAGGCCCCAAATGGGCACTGCACTCCCCTGGGGCTTTCCGGGGGTCACCTCCAGAGTCAGCAAGCAATAAGATCAGAGGACACAGACAGCCTGGGAAGAGCCCTTGCCCCATAAGGGAGGTGAGTAGCCAGCTAGCCCAGCTACCCGGGCTGGGATGTCTGAGATGTTTCTCACCCGAAGTCCCGAGTGTCAGCAGCAGGAAATGCTCCGCCACCACCACACAGTTGCTGGCCTCCTGTCCTTCCTCCTCAGTGTGTCACTGCCTTCCAGGACACCTCCCAAAGAAATCGGCTGACCTCACATCTCTCTCAGGCCCTCTTCTAGGGAACGCAGGTTCTTATATTCACTGGTACATGTGACCCTGCTAGTGCCCAGACCAAGTATTAATACACAGCTGGTGTGGAGATCTAAAAGGACTGTACATTTCATTCTGATTGCAAACTGAAGAAGGAAACAGACCAAAACGCATTCTCAACTTCACAACTGTTAGGATAAGGGGAAGCAACTATGAAAGATTCCAGAATGCAGTAATGTCAACACTAATGACTGTTACCAATGACTTCGTGTTTAGTCACTGTACCTGGCGCACACGTTTGGGTGTGTGTGTGTGTGTGTGCATGTGTGTGTGCACAGGCACACAAACTTTTCCCTTGATTTGAGGGGGACAAATGCTACACAGTACCTTAAAAGTCTCCATACTCTCCCTCCAAATATGGCAATCGATCAGCCCTGCCCAGCTCTCTCAAATATGCTGAACCTAGAAACTGTCATGATTACGTGATCCACCAAAAGCAGGGCTGCTGTTTCCACTCATCTATTGAGAGGTCACAACATGAGGTTGAAGCTGTTTGTGGCTCTTTGCTACAAAGGCAGAAAAGCTCATCTGACTGGCCTAACAGAAAGAAAAAAGAACAATTGGTGAACCCAGGGATGTGAAATCTAGCTCCAACTCTGAGCTTCTCACTAAATCCAGTCCCAGTCAGACCTAGGAGACAGCATCCTGCTGGCAGATGAAAAAAGTTCATGCGCAGAAAGATGAAGAAATTTGGTCAAGGTCTTGATGTTAACAAGTGGTCACACTTTAACCATATCTTACACTGATATCATGAAAATTTACTGAAGGAACTAAGTACGTTTTTATCTAGAGCAACAGGGAGACAAACACACAAACATCTGGCTGAAGGTAATATTCTCCAAATCCTCCTGATAACTGGGAAAAGTAAATTGAAGAAGAAATGATTACACACAGTAATGATATCAACATCATCCACTTCCCTTTTGCCCTCTCCAACATTACCCTGTCCCAGGTTACACACCGCACAATTCCTGCTCATATACTTGCTTCTGTCAGCCACTGTTCACCTGCAGTGATCTTTCCAAACATGAACCTGATCGTGTCTCTACATCTCTGCTCTAATTAAAACCCACAGAGGCTCCGGTCTCCTCAGAAGAAAGCTCAGTCTTTAAAGTAATGTCCACAGTTATCCAATTACTTAGCCTTGCCCCTAGCTCCTACCCCAGCTCTTCCCATTTTGTCTCAGCACTGTCCTTTAGACTCACGCTTTCTCTCTGTCTGTCTGTCTGTCTCTCTTTCTCTCTCTCTTCATATATGCTCATCATTTCAAGATGTTTCTATAAAAGGGTCACTTTTAGGCTGGGAGTGTAGCTCAGTGTGGAGCATTTCTCTAGCACGTTCAAGGTCCTGGGGTCCATTCCCAGTATTGTAAAAAAGTTTTACAAAGAGAAAGAAAACTTTTCTTTTACTTCTGACCTTTGCACATGGGTTTCCCTGTCTTTCACCCTCATCTCAGTCTTCTTCTGTTGCCTGGCCAATTCCTGCTCATTTACAGATGTTTGTATTAAACATTATTCCTTCCTCCAGAAATAGTTCTCTCAACAACAGTGTTCCAAGCCTGCCTTGCCCTGTCTCTCATCACATTAAGCGTGCTGGGTGTTTAAACTGTCTTCACTAAGAGACCGCAAGTTTCCCAAGACCAGGGTCTGCTGCACCCGCTCAACAGACATCCAACATATAGCAGGTGGAGGGGCAGAGAAATAGATGGGGAAAAAAAAAACAAGGCTGAGGGAGAGAATTACATTAACTAACCTTCATTATAAAAATACTTTAGTGAATTACTGTTAGCCGCAAAGTCACTAGGATGTTCAGTCAGTGTGGCATTTTATTCACAATCATTTTCACCTCTCAGTATAACTACTATGACACCTACTAACGACCTCCGAGTAATTCAGCAAGTGCATGCATGTGTAGGCACATTCTAATGCAGGAGAGAAATGATGGCAAAATGGGAACGATTACTGGATTGTTAAATTTAAATAAATTATGGATATGAGACAATGGCACTCTTTTTCAGTTTATAGTAACTTGAAAATTTTCATAATAAAATTTATTTTTGACCCCAACATAAAACAGCCCAGCTTTTCAAGTTTGTGAGCTCTTAAGTCTCAGGAGATACAATGAATCACCACCCCAAACTTCCTGTTTCTTCTCTCCTTACCCCAACTACTCTAACCTTATACCTCAAAAAGATAGGGCAATTTTACAAGAAAATTCAATTCATATATGTTTTACTTATTTTGCATAAACCAAAAATCTCTGCAAATAGAAATATATAATGTCAGTTTCATTTCTTTAAAACGTAACTTTCCCTTTTCAGATTTTAAATGGCTTCTACAAGAGGAACTGATTTAACTAGAGCAGCCCATAAATCTGTGGCCCATGATGAACTGCATGTGTTTCTACAAAATACCTCTCATGAATAACCAAGCATAGTAATATGATTTAAAGATATACTCTTGCTTTAATAATAAATTCTTGACACATTACATAATATTTGATAATAGCTGTATTAATCAGGCATTGTCAAAAGATATTTATGGTCAGACTCTCTCATTTAACATTCCCTTTCGCCCACAAACCTAAGGTGTCCCTAGTAAACATGAGACTAACTTTAGAATATGCAGCTAAACCTAACACAGTGGATCATTAAAACATAGGAAAAAGAAGCATATGAACTGCTTTAACAAAATTAAAGGGATATTTTAACAGTTCTTGGTAAAACAACTCAATCCTTTTGGAAAGAAAGCACAGCATACGAGCAGAGATGCCGGTATCAGGATGTGTGACTCAAAGGATTTCAGTGATTAAGGAAACAACTCTCTGATGTCACAAGAAATCGGGAGCAGATTAGCCTTGCGGTTGGTTCCATCTACCTCTCACACAACCGTCCTCAGCTCGTAACTGCAACGTTAGCCTTGGTATAGGATCCCAGCCCCCCAAACCCTCCTAAGTGCAAACTTATGAAAAAGAAGAGTGTTGTTCTTGTGTTGCTTTACAAGCTATGATATTTTTCTTCAAAGCCCACCACAACTGCTCCTCATCTCTAATTATGGCAGGTTCTCAGAAAAAGATGCTAAATTGCCTTCATGGCCTTGACCCCATCACTCAGAGCAAAATTAACACTAAGAAGTCAAATACCTAATCAGCAGGCAATTTTAGTGTGTAGTAAGAGTATATCACAATACAAGAAGGACATCATTTGTAAAGAAGAGACAAAGGAGTGAGGGAAGGAAAGAAAAGAGTAAGAGAAGGGAAGGAGACGGCAGATGGGTGAATGAATACATTGCAAATATTATGGTTTATATCTAGCCTCATGCATTAAAAGGTGGGGCTTTAGGGAAGTGACTAGATTATGGGTGCAACACTGGATCTTGATATATAATATTGGATCGTGAGTGTGTAATGTATAATGCGGATTTGGCCCACTGGTTGGATAGTTTTGAGTGAGGATGATGGGCTTACTGAAGAGGGAAGATACACCCAGGATGTGTGTTGCACCAACCTATGGGCTTGTAGCCTGGCAAGAACAAAAAGGAAATCTCAGTGCTTCCAGCCTGCCATGCCATGGACTGTTTCTCCTCAGCCATGCTGCCTGCTCGGAGTCAGACAACTATGAACTAAAACGTCTACCAACTATGAGCTAAAAGAAACATTTCTACCTTTAACTTATGGGTGTTGGGTATTCTGTCCCATCGATGAGCAAGTAAGAATGAAATATCAATTCTAAAAAAATCAAAAAACTAAGAGAGAAAGACAGAATGAATGACGCATTGCCAAGGATGACTTAGTCCTCCCATTACTGATACCTCTAAGGAATGTTTGCTAACTCAACTCAGCCAGACCTGGATAGTTTACCTCACCATTTATACACTACCCTACCTCATGCTATCCTTTACTCTGTAGGACTTGCTTCAGTAATTTTAAGGAACATCCTGTCCTACCAAACATTTTTTTCTTTTTACAACATACCCTATTCTGACATATTTTCAGGTTGTTTGTTTATCTATTTTTCACTTAAGGGTCACTAGCCAAATCTGGACTACGAATATTGCCTCTCTTAGGGAGATTTCCCCACACAAAAACACAGTTGCAAGTGGCTTTACTTGGAAGGGGAGTCTCAAGATGTGCAAGTAGGAAAGTGGGAAATGAGACAAGGAAGAGCAGCCAACAAGAGGTGTGTTGCTGAAAAGATCAGCACTCTGGTCAGAGACTCAATCCCCTGGAGAACTCTGGAACATAGTCTAGAGCACACGTGAGGCTGGCCACATTCCAGAGGAGAGGGGTCAGGGTAGTTATCTACCTCCGTCCTCAGGTTAGAGCTGAGGGTTGCTGGAGGCATGGAGTGATGGGGTGGCTTCCTCTCCAGTACTGGTGCCAAGACAGCTCTCATTCCTCCATGGAAGACTCAACCACAGAGGCAGGAATGTGAAAACTGAAGCAGTCAAGTTTGTCCTTTGGAGCAGAAAGGAGACCCAGAGACTTCCCCACATAGGTCCTGATCTTTGCGCCAATCTTGTTTCCTCACAGGCCCAGAGCTGCAAGAGCCCAGCCACATCACCTATTTTTCTTTCCCAAGGGGCTACTCTCCCACAAAACGTGTAGACAGTGGCTCCCACTTGACCATGCGCAGCCCTTGCACTGCAACAGCCAGGATTCCAGACTGCTCAGTGCATGCAGAAAGTGCCAAGCTGAGGGTCTGGGCAGGTATAGATGTTGTCCTACACTGGAGGCCCAGCCGCCAGAGTCAGAACTGCAGTTTTGGAGCTAATAAGACAGATTTTCAATATTCTCTGAGTGTGTGTGCATCCCATCACAAAAGACAGAGTCACTATTCTAGGATTCAAGTAAAAACAGACCATTGGCTAAAACATGCACTGCATCAGACTATCACCCTGAGGCAGTGTAACTCGCTTTACCATGTAAAGAGATTTACTATCAACAAAAGGGTCAAATACAAAGGAAATTTAAAAACCGAATTTAAGAAGGGTAGTAATTCACATCATAGCATAGAACATTAGCTAAGCTGGCTATATTTTTATGTGGGTGCGTGAACAATCACATCAAGTCTAAACATCAAGAATAAAGTATGTTTTTAAAGCCCAACAGATGTTATCTATAACTTCCAAGGGCCAAGCATACTTTTTCCCTCCTGACAAGGGAAGACCACACAGATTTCTTTAGTACCACCTGAGCACCTACTCAGTGCATGATGAGATGTTTGCTAATCACATTCATCTTTCTTTGTAAGAACAGATCACACATGATGGCAACCAACAGCTTCCCAAACTCTAAGGCCCAGAGGTACATGCTACAGCCGAGTCCTCTTGGGACACACACACACACACACACACACAGCTTATGTGTCAGTCATCTCTCTAGCCTCCTTAGCATGCTGGCCCCAGACCAAGCTGGCAGCAGAATGGCTTCTGGGCCAGAAGTACAACCACCGTTTCTGCTGACAGTGAGGAAATTCCTTCCCCCAAATCCCAAGCACATCTTGACTCAATCAAATCAGTTCAAATGCTCATTCCTGAAACAGAAGCCACAGAATGTGTATAAAGGACTATTCTTAGCAGAGCCAGGCCTGGAGATGAGAGTGTGGCCAGCATCCTCTGACACTTGTGAACTGTGTGGACTAGAACAGGAGTGCATGAATAAAAACAGAGAAAAACACTCCGGGAATTAAGTGTCAGGGCACCAAGAATGCTTTCGCGTACTTATGTAGGTCCTGAGAACCAAACTGCCCAAGACACAGGTGAAATGGTCAGGGGAACACATGTAGAAAAGTAGAGAAACTGAAACGCAGCAAAGAGCAATGAGAAAAGTGAGGACAGTTTGTTACTTCCAAGAAATGAAGATGTTCAGTGTTACCCTCTTATGTACTTTGAAATTTAATGCTAAATGCATGAGTAACAAGAGGAAATCTGAAACAGGATACTGAAAAAGTATCCAGAATACAAGCAAATTTACCATGCTTTCCTAAAATTTACCAACAAAAAACAGGTGCCACATGTAACTCATCACATCATAAACAAAAGTAAATTTCTAAGCAAAAAGATATTAAACTCAGATATCTGAATAAAATATCACTTTACCAAAAAGTTTTCCCCCTTGACATGCTTTTTTTTAAAGTTCTACTTATAAAACATACATAATTCATGACATAAGTTTTCAAAACATGTATAAACTTGAAGCCAGTGGTCAGCAAACTAGTTTATGACTTGTAAAGTTGCACTGGACAGATCTGCTTTATTACCATACTGTCTTGCCCAATTCTTCTGCAGCACTGGCTTGTCTACTGCCCGTGACTGTTTTCACACTCATTTGACACAGAGGAGTCAACTGTTTTTATAAACCTAAAAATATGCTTAGTAACTGGTCCTGGAGAGAAAGTGTGCCGACCTCTGCTTTAAGCAATTATTTGCTTTTTAAAGATTTAATTCCTGAAATTCTGCATAATAAAACAATACGCAAATATCTTCATTAATTATATGGAATGGTTGAGGTTTTAGTAAAAGTTTACAATGAAAACACACTGTACTTAATATGTGTCACAAACATATTATTTAAAAAATTTATGAATGATTAGCTTGATTCAGAAATCTGAAAAACTTTAACCCCTCCCCCCAAAAAAGAAAATGAAAATGCATTAAATACAACAAGAAATATGAAAATGCATTAAATACAACAAGTGAAAGAATACTCACAATCTTTCAAGAAGACTTAACCCAGAAAATGAGCCATTCTTCAGCTCGGATATTTTATTGTTACTCAGAATCCTAAAAATGACAGAAAAAAATATGTATGTAAGTTGTTTGGTACACATCATCAATATCAACGTATCTGTGCTCATTACGTTGAAGCCTATGAGGAGTTCTCAGAAATTATTACCTAGAATTTTTGAGATGGCTCCGGAAAAAGAGCTTCTTTCCTCAAATAACTCACTCAAACATCTTATACATCTTAAATCATCCTTGTCACGCTTAACCAAAAAACTCAAAGACAAAAGGGAAAAAGTCAACACATAACCACTCTAACATCAATAGACTTATGTAAGTTGAACACTTTATTTTAAAACTGAAAATGTAATAGAAAAGTCCCCAATATGTGATCCATAAATTACTGAATTCATGAAGAAAAGTATTTTCCAGGTATCATTTCAGTAAGGATGGATATACTTGTGGTTTAATAGCACGCAGATCTACTGTCCACGTGAGTGAAAATGTAGTTTTCACCAGCACTCAGAAAACATGACTTCTGAAAAACCTAAAAACCAAAACTCATTTTAAAAAGTCAGTGGAGCCTATGCCCCTAGGCAGGACTTTACTGAGAAGCGACTATGCATACATCATCTTGCTTTCTCTCTAGGCTCTGCAACATTATGCTGCTTTCGCAGCTTACATAGCTAATAAAGTTTCTGCGAATGAGATGTAAATGCCAAAGGTGTGGAAAAATGCTCAGAGAGTGGGAAAACACAGCAAAGAAAAGGACAAACACAGCCCAAGTTACATCAGCAAATGGCAGAGTCACAATTTGAACCCAAGCAGTTTCTACCTCAAATGCACTGATCTTCAAAGTGCACCTGTGTTGGTACGAAGGCACCCAGGCACCTCTGGCATTTGGGCCAGCCCACTGTCCATCACCACCGTGATGTCTAACTTTCAGGGGCGGCCTTCAGGAGGGGCTCAAAACCAGCAATTCTGGTATATGCAACAGCAAACGGTGCACTATGGGAACTCGATTCTAGATACAGACTTTTATTTTGTTTTTTAAAAAGACTCTGATTTTTTTCTTGTATTAAAATGGCCAGCTGACATTTGATTTTGTTTTGTATGAGCAATACTTAAAAAAAAAAAAATCGTTGCCATGAGATTAACATATCACAGCCTTGGGATGGGGAGATGACAATGAATTCCTAAAGTCACCCCACCTGGGTTTGGACCCCCAAATTTGTCACTTTTGAGTTACACAGATGTTAGGTACGTCATGCCAGCTCTCTGTAATAGAGTTCCCTCAGTCACAAGATGGAAAAGTATCTACCTCATAAACACTAGAAAGAAATTAGAAAAATGCATGATGCACCCAATAAGGAGCCATTAAGTTTTATAATCTGTTTCCTTGGTCACAGACACACAACCTCTCTCCTTTCAAAGTTTCGTGAAGTCAAGATGCAACTCCCAGAGTATGCTACGATGCAGTGACCCTCCCCAAAGCTGTTACTGAGACAAGGATACGGCTTCAATCATTTTAATGTGAAAATGTGCTAATCAAGAGACATTCAAATTAAAACACTATAGCATTTTCTCCAATCAAAACCACAAAGGTTAAGGTAGTTGGCACAGGCAAAAGCAAACCGAGACTTGTCTGTGGCCACTGCAGTCACTTCGAAGCAGGTTTCTCCAGCACCTGGCACTACGCACCTTGAGCGTCTGACCCTTGCTGTCCCAGACAGACATGGATTATAAGCCAACAAACACCCAAGCCGACAATGAGGATGTCTACCTAACTTATTTCAGTGTGATTTATAACAGACAGAGATTACAAACAACTGACAGAGGTCAGAAATCAGGAGGAGTTAAATCACAGTATAACCAAACAGGGAGATTTTACACAGCCATTACAAATGAGTCTTTCAAAGGAAATCTGCGGAAGAGGAAAATAAATGCTTATCCTCAACGACAAAACAAAGAGCACAATTGAAAGGATCTATGAAAAGTCCAAAAACCAAAACAAAAAAAATTGATCAAAATGATTACTATATTATACAGGGGGTACTTATGAATCTCTTTTGTTTCCTTATAATCTTGTGGTAATTTTTTAAATATCTGGAATAAGATTCTTAGCTTTAAAATGTTTTTTTCTAATGACACACAAAAGCATCTCAACCACTAAATATTGCTTAAAATTGAGTTAATCTTGATTTAATTAATTTTAGAAATAAACACTGAAGGAATAGTTTGCATTTTGTATTTCAAATACTCAATTTACTTATTAATGTTTTAAAATGTTCATGTAGTGACTGATACCAGCAACTTACCTAGCACCAAAGGAAATAGGAAGAACAATCAAGTTCACATTCAGGGCCTGAGTGTTTCTTGCAGGCCCCGCCAGGATAAATGACTGTAGATAGACTTTAACTTCATCTTTAACAAAAACTGAAGTTAGGCTATATTGATTACCAAGGTCCTTTCAAGCTTTTAATTTTCTGATTGTATTTAATGAGCAAAGCTGCACAGTGGCTGAGAATGTATAACCAATAAGCCAAAAACAAGGGAGCGCAAGAAAAAATAAATAAATAAATAAATAAATAAATAAACTCCCAGCTCACTGACATTAGGAACCCATTTTTGAGTGAAGAATGAAATCCCAGTATGGAAGGAGCTTATAAATAACTGCCAGGGTGGGGACCGATTTACACTGCTACTTCAGGAAAGGGACTGTCATTTGCTCAGCCATAAAGGCTTTTATACAATAAATGATAGATTTTATCGAGGAGAGTAAAAGGAAGACATTTCATCACACTTAAAAAGTTATAACTGTAACCTTAAAAATATAGTTTACAACCTCAAGTTAATATATTCAGTCTACACATTACAGGATGTGTTTAAGCACTGTGTGCAGGAAAACAGGATCAGTGTGAATAAATCTACTCTGCGGACAGCTTTTATACTCAATTTCGAAACAGGGAACTGTGGAACTAGGAAATGCACACTATCGTATATCATTATAAACTGAAAACCCATTCTTAATCAATATTTTTGCTGACAGGTTTGAAATTTCAAACTTTCCAGGAGGTAACTAAATGAAAAACATAAAATTTGACCAAGTTATAAAGCTTTTATATACCCACTTTGGTTCTGGACTAATTATGCTCACGCCACATGATCTACAGACAGTGTGCTGGGACACACCTCTGGAATCCCGAAGCCGTAGGGAGGAGCATGGTGTCCACTGTGATTATCCAGCATGGAACCCAGTCAGTTCAATGCACCACGTGCACTGAGAACATGAAAAGGGACCAAAGCAATGCAAAAATTTCAAAAAGCAGCAAAAAATGATGGAACGGAAAAAAATAAAAATTAAGTATTAGATGTTGTTGGATGCTTGCTACTACTGACCCCAGGGAAACGGAAAGTTGGTAACAGAACCTCCACCTACTAAGAGCAGAAATCAGTACACAAATTCTCCTTTGAGAGGATTTGATAATTTACTTCAAATGCATTAAGGATTCAAGTCCACATTAGGAATATAATTTTTGATATCAACTCCTAGAAGGAAAAATCAGATATACAAATAAGGTTGCCTCAGTGGCTGAATGGCTGAATAGGGGGGTGAAAGACATGTTTTCCACCTGGCAGCTGTAGCACTGACCTTATTCAGGAAACTAGTGTCCGTAAACATTTGCAGAACTAACTAAGGACCCAGAGATGAACACATACTACATTATAGCAGGTCCTGAGCCCAGTGACAGGACAAGGAGGGACGAGGAGAGAAGATACAGAAGTCACGTGAAGAACACAGAAATGGGACTCAGAGAAAGGGAAAATGGAAGGAAGGCAGATACAGAAGGAACAATAATAACCAAGGGTTTTTCAGAACTATGGCAAAGAGGAAATGTGACATTTTAAAACATATGTTTGAAACTTCTATTTGATTTTCTCAATAAGCAATGTTAACAGATAAATGACAAATACTTGCAACTCCCATTAAAAGCAAAAGAATAGCCCAAATATACAGTGAACTTCACAATAAATGAGAAGTTCTGAATTTAAAAAAAAAAAAAAAAAGTGGCAAAGGCCCTGAGCAGAGAGCTCACCAAGCCAGGACTGGCAGGTTCCTAGTCCCAGCCCCTCAGGAGGATAAGGAAAGGATCACTAGAGTCAAGGGGTCCCAGGCCAGCCTGCTCTATCCAGAGACCTGTCTTCTCTAAAAACAGGTAAATAAACGCCAATGGACTGTAATCAAATGAAAGAATGTCTATACTTAAAGTATGAGCAAATGTAAATTAAAACTAAAGACACAACACCTGCTTGACAAGCACAGGGTCCTGAGTTCCACTCGTGATACCAAAACAAACAAACAAACAAACAAAACCTAAAGATACTATAAATAGCTTAGCAGAATGGGGAAAATATGCTAACATTTTATATTCTAAAGGAAACAGCCACTCATATTTGCCATGAATCCACACAATCGCTGTGGAAAGTAAAAGTACCAGTGAATATATAGTATCTGCTGTGTTCATTACACTTCTGGAAATTTATCCTAAGCAAATACTCACACTTATGCAAAATATGTCACATGTTACATATTCTAAAATTACACAGTGAAATTATCCATTGGGCTACAGTTGGTAAAAGTTAATGGTTAAACATGGAGGTGGACTCCAGTCGTAGGAGATTTTATGGGAGTGTTTTTCTGTCTACACAGTGGAACAGAAGTGGAAGACAGAAGAGTGTAGTTGCCAGAAGAGGACACTCCCCAGGTTTCGCCACAGTGAGCGTCTTGTACTTGTGTTTCCACCATGGTGTCGACTCCCCAGGGCACCCACCTGACAAAGTGCTCCAGAGTCTGTTCAATAAAGGAGTAAAACAAAAATACACCTGGGTTTAGATTTCTGTGTTCATGAATGCTTCCCAGAAGACAAAGCGGTACAGCATCTGTAATTTATTGGCCTCCGGTGGTAGAGAAATATAAATCTCAGTCTACTCTCATTTCTTCCTCTCTCTCAGACTTTAAAAACTTTTTCTGAAAATCTACCAGAATATGTCAAATTTCCTGTCTTCTTTTCACGTTGCCATGAAAGTATCCTATGATAATGTTCCCACGTTTTATTACTCCTTGAAAGTAGGACCTAAAGCTGATGCCAAAAGAACTTTGCAGCTGTCAGGAAAAGGAAGAAGTGGCAAATTTATCAGCAGTTGTCACTGTTGGCACACACACAAACTGTGGTTGACTTTTAAGTCCAGATCCTTAATTATGGCTTAATGTTTACACACTGAGGTTTCTCTATGATACAGAGCTGAAATAAAAAGCTATGTAAGGAAAGATTGCATTCTGCATGGCAGTCAGTGCAATTAAAGGTGAGAAATGTTAGATCCCTCAGAATCTAACATTTCAGGAGGCAGGGACCCATTGGCATGTCTCAGAGAACTATCACTGAAGCGCTCACATCTCTCAGAAGCTGCCAGCTAACTAACCTACAAAAGCAACACTTCAACTTTCAGTGTTGTGTGATTAAGTTTGGGGCGGGGGATAAAACTGAGGGAGGCTTGTTAAAGTAACCAAGTATAAAATGCCAATAAAACCTTAGTAATCTTCAGAGCCATCTAAATAATCTAATCATGACTAAAGATGCTAAAGAAAAAAAATCAAGATCATTCTTTCACAAATGTTCTGGAATCATGACATGCCACACACCCTACAGAAATTTTAACATGCCTATATTAAGAAAATACTGCTAAAGGGGCAAAATGTTAGTAGTAGAAAAATCATGTAAATCTGGATTTAAAAAATATGGAGAGGATTCTACTCATGATTTCCTGTTTAACTTCGAAATTATTTTCAAACCGTAATGGAAAAGAATGTGTGTGAAAATGACACTATGCTGGTCACAACTGGCTAAGGGACTCGGAAGGACTCTAAATGAGAGGGTTGGGGGCAGGCGGAGGCACTAAAGTGGCACTTGGTGGTGTGGGGAAAAGAAAAGCCACTCTTTCAGAGAAACTAGCTTTTAAGAGTAATTATCCTCTCTCCAGCTCCCTTGATAGCATCTGAGCCTCAAAGACTATTTTAACCTGGCTTTTCCTACCCCATCTGCTTCTCAGTTGATACTGCGTCTCTTAGATCTGTCCTCCACATTTCTTAATTCCTGCTTCCTAATGCTCATCTTAATCCCCTGGCTTTGAATTTTCAAAAAAATCCCCTGTTCAATTTTCCAGACCGCTAATTTTCTAAGTTCTTAGTTGTTTCCATTTTGCCCTTCAGCCCTTCTGCTGACCCCAAACCAGTGCTCTGTAATGTGACAATCCTGTGGCAAACTTCTCAGCACCCCTTTCCTCAGTCTCTCACCTATGGGTCTGCTATTTGATTCGACTTGAAACTATGAGTTAGAATTTGCCTTGATTAATCCTTTTTTTTTTTTTTTTTTTTTTTTTTTGAGACAGGGTTTTGCTAAATTGCTAGGTTGCCCAGTGCCTTGGCTGGGCTTGAACTTGTATTACTGCTGCCTCAGCCTCCCTGAGAGCTAGGATTAGAGGTATCCAAGATTATACCTGGCTCCTGCGTAAACTTTTCACCAATCATTCCACGGGACTCAATTCAGATTTCTTCTCAAATGTTTAATGACCCTTTTTGGATGTTTGCACGTGTTTACAAACCTGGAGACTGGAATAATCAATGTAAGACACTAAAGAGGCTTTCTTTAGATATATGAAGAGAATGGTGAATGAACAGAGCAAAAAACAGCTTTTAGGTGAAGGTTCACAAGTGTCATAACCTTGGAGTAGGAGATAGAGAAGGTCGTGGGACCTCAGGAACTACTTCCGGCTACAGACATCCCACAGCCTTCTGCCTTGGTAAACTGCCCAGTTTATTTAAAACTAAACTAAATGGCTCTGTTGCAGAGGGAAAATGACCACCAACCCCTTGGAGCCTAACAGCAAAACCAGAGCAGCTGTTTCAAGGTATTAATTCCTGGCCATGCACTCACATTACCCACTTTTGTTGTCACTCCCTACAGTTCTGATTCTTGGGAATCTTCCAGGATGCTAAGAAAATTCATTTTTCTAGTTATTCTCACTTTTGTCTCTACTGGGCTGTAAGTTCCTCTGCCGCAGAGTCTCGCCATCAATCTGATCCCATCTGCTTTATTCATCCCACAATATCTGTCCCCAATGCTTCTGGGTCACTGGGGCACCTTGCTCATATTTCATCCGCATTATGGGGCTGTTTGTAACTTTTGCTGCTTCTGTTATTTTCAACAGAATTTCAGATGGAGCAGAGAAAAAGTAAATAAACATAGCTTGGTGTATATTCACTGAGGGGGTTATAAAGGGGGTCAGTCCCTAAAATAAGAGGTCTCTTTCCTCTGTGGATCCTCTGTGGATGATGAGGAGGAAAGTTTGGCTTTCTTTCTCCAAACAGAATTATTACTTTTAATCACAAGAGTCCCTATTAAAACAGTAATACCTCATATTGGACAAAAGTTAAGGCCGCAGACACCCTGTAAAACAGCCAGGTGTTCCTCAGCACAGCATTGCTTAAGTGTCATCCTCACCCCGGCCAACATCCAACCACAGAGGCACAGCAGGCAGGTGCTGTGATCTCCTGGGGAAGACATGTGGTTCTGGTCTGAGTGGGTCACTAACTCACCCCTGCCCTCCTTCAGTCATTTCTCAGCAGGTAAAATCACAACAAGGAACAGATTCCAGAATCCAGAATACCTGAATCTGAATCTCACTGCTGGGGTCTGGCTTCCTGATGTAAGACAAACAGGGTCCTTAACCTGTCGGTTATGTAAATCATCACCACCTCCCTCCCCAAAACGCAAGGCTGTGGGAAATGTGTAAGGGAACATTTGGTGAAGGCCTTAAAGCAAGCCCATAACATTACTTTGAAAGAACCACACAATCGATAAACACTACAACTAGAAAATGGTTATGCAGATGGGAGATGGTGTTTTTTACTCAAGCTGTGCTTACTGGTGACTGCCAACCAGGTCGGCTGCTCTTTTGCCTTTTGACAAGGTCAACAACAGCTGCTCCGCCACACCTGTCCTGGTCAGCTGCTACAACTGCTGAGGTCCATGTATTGACACCATATTGTATATGCAACAGAACAACTGGCATCCAGTGACCAATTAGGAGGAAGGGGAACATGCGTCTGAAAGTTTGGAAACACTATCATTTCTCATGAGGAGACTGAGTCTGAAGAATCAGCGTGTCACAAAACTCTTGACCAAAATACACTCAAGAAGCAGCACCCGCTGGATAAATTTGCTTCCTTGAATATTTCTCAAATTCATTCGAGAAATTATTAATGACAATGCAATGACGTGCCAGACCCACTCTGCAGAAAGCTGCACCATAGCTGTCAGCTGCCTAAGAAGCAGGCAGTGTGGTGGGCAAAAGCCAACACTTCATGTTAGACATCTAGATCTGAAGAGAGACCCTCAGCGTCTGAATCCACGAACAAGAGTCCTTGTGCTTATTTATTTAGAGGAAGACTCAAAAAACTCTATCCACAAACTGTCTATAAATAAAGTTTTATTGGAACACAGGCAACAGTCGCTTGCTTGTAAGTTCTTTTATGGCTGCTTTCACACATCAGAGCTATACATAGTTGCAAGAGAGGCTGCGGCCTGCATAGCCAATTATCTATCTGGGCCTGAACAGTTTGCCTAGAGTATAAGTTCTCAACTCCTGCTGTAAATTAAACGTATTTATAGAGCTTTAGTCTGGCGTGGTGGCACATGTCTGTAACCCAGAATTCTGGAAAGCTGAGGCAGAAGAACCCTGAAATTCAAGCCCAGTCTGGGCAACTGAGTGAAAACTTGTCTCAAAATTTTAAAAGGCTGGTGGGTGGTGAGTGAATGCTGAAGACTGGTTTATTGTGAAGGTTTGGGTTCAATCCCAGTACCAAAAAATAATAATAATAGCAATAATTCTATTTATGGAGCTGGATTTCCCCATGTATCAATTAACTCACAATCTTAGTTGGATCTAAAACATTTAACTACCCAAGTGGGCCTTAATAGCACCCACACTGTCAGCCTCTAGCATTTGACCATCACTTAAATGAGGCACAAAGGAAATCAGGACCAATTCTAAGGTGACAGAAGCCAGAGAAAACAAGGGAGCAACCTAGAAGTAAGCTTCTAATGACGTGGAATTATCAGGACACAGAAAAACATTACACAAAAAGACATACACAGCCAGGGACAGTGACACATACCTGTAATCCTAGAAATCTGAGAGGCTGAAGCAAGAGGATCACAAATTCGAGTTGAGCAGGGCAATTTAGCAACTTAAGAAGACCCTGTCTCAAAAAATTAAAAAAAAAAAAAAGCCTGGGGATATAGCTCACACAAAGGCCCTGAGTTCAATCATTCAATTTCCAGTACAGAGACAGAAACAAGAAAGAGAGGAGAAAAGGAGAGAGATGAGAGTCAACGTAAGATTCAGTAATAGCACATAAAATTTAAAATTCTGAAAAAATATGAGTTGGCCTTTTAAATGTAGTAGGTAAAATAAAGAAAGTCACTACTAAGAAGAAAATCATGAAAAGACCTGGAGTAAACACAAATGATAGGAACTCCTGGAGAGGGCGGGGAGGTACAGGTAGGAAAGCAGTAATAACTAGGGAAATAAAGGAAAATGGCTTTGCAGTAAACAGAGGTGGGGGAAGAAAGTGGGAGGCAGAGAATGGAGTGCTATTTAATGGATACAGCGTGTTGGAGGTGACGGAAAGATTTTGGATAAAGACGACAAAAGCAATGATGGCTAAAAAACACTGCAAGTGTCTTTCATATCGCTAAATTGTTCACTTACAAATAAGATGAACCACAAGTGTATTTCACAATAAAATAATATGTATAGTAAACATATGTGCATTGTTTTAAAAAAAAGAAACCAGGAAATGTCTCCAGTTTAGAAAGTGATTTGTAAAGACTCTGTGTCAGGAAAACCAATGAAAACAGTATTTGTCTGAGCAAGAGCGAGTGAAAAGATTGCCGAATCCCACAATAAAGTAAGTCTCCAAACAAACAAGAAGACAGCGGGTAATTTTATTATTTGCTTTTAAAACCTCTTCCACCGATTTGTCAAACCTGAGTGACTTCAACATATAGAACTTCGCCTACCTTCTCAAAGCCCTAACAATAAGTATGTCCAACTTTAATCTTCCCAAGGTCGACAATTATTTAAAGTGAGACAGCGACTCAAAGGTAGCACACTACTACGGAGCCCTGAGAATAAAGGAGATGCTATTAACAATTACACTGGCACAATAGACATCTCCTGGGTATCTGGTACCATTAACTCCTTTAATGGTTCATTAAATAATCTTTCAAGTTCCCAGGCATTTTTATCAAAAACTAACATTTGTTTAAAAGCCTGTTATTTCCTTATTACTTTGTATTCTTTATTTAGCAGTTTCATAAATAAAAAGGAAATAACCATTTTTCATGCTTTAGCATTAAACACAGAGTGTACATGAGATTAAATAGCATTTGGTTGATTAAAAAATGAAAGTTTTTAATACCATACTAGATATCTTTCAAAAGTGCCTAAAAATGAAAAACTGCTTATTAACACTTCACTTTATCTTATGAGCACATTTGCTCCGTGGGGGGGGGGGCATTTTTCAAGGTGTCTGTATATCATAAGGAACAATGGACACAATATTTATGAATACAATAAAAGCAAGTTTACTTGGCATTTTAATCAAATGGAGTGCTTTCTGGGACCACAGTGAGATTCTCAGGTATCTAAGTCTGATTTTCCACCTGAAATCCCTGAAGATGTACCAATTACTCATTAATTCAGATTGTATGTCAGAAAGTAGCAGTGTGACAGTGTGTCAGTGTTACAGACACAGACCTCAAGGACCAATGTTACCCATGAACCTAAGACTCGAGTGCTTCTAACTCAACGCATAACTGATTCAAAGGGAACACAGAGTGCACATGTTGCTAAAAGGGAAGTAGTTTTTTTATTTTAAAAAGACAAAAAAAGATAAAAATGATACAGAATTTCAAAAAACTGGGAAATTAACACTAGTTAATATACTGCATATTGCCCAGATTACAAGATTTAGGCACAAAAACAATGATAGCACAAACTGTTGTTTTTGATGAACTAACAGAGGTTGATACTATAGTCATCTATCTTGCATACAAATACATACATACCTTTATGTACGTTTACCAACATACATATAATTTCCTTTTTCCTAAAAGGGAAACATTTGTTAACTATGATGTCAGACGAACCAAAAGAAGGAATAAGAACTGTAAAAAGTAGCCAGGGAAGAGAAAAGCCTTTTAATGGCAGATCACCTCGAAAAGATCTGTGTTGATTTTCTATTGCTACAGAAAAGTTCACCGCAAACATAGCTCACAGTTCTGCGGGTCAGAAACCCAGGCAGGGGTGGGTGGGGGGTGGTGTGTGTGTGTGTGTGTGTGTGTGTGTGTGTGTGTGTGTGTCCGTCCTCTGATTGGGTAGAACTGGCCACACAGAAGCCTGGAAAATGACACAGGCTAAGCCAGCTAAGCCCTTACTGCCTGCAGCTCATCCTGTGAGCAAGGAGCACAAGGTCCACGGATCACTGGGAAAAGGATTCTTTCAGTGGGCTGTTACAATTCTCAAGGAGGAGGGTGCTCCAGTAGAGGTCAACAGACTGGGCTAAGCAGTGAGATTCACCCTGTTAACAACACAGGAAATGAACATGTATCACTGAGTGACAAGACTCAACAGTAACAGTGTAAATTTTTTGTAGCAGTTGGCAAGAGCCCTCCTCGACCAAGCTTCAGCCAAGCTCCTTTGAGCCTCCTTCTAAGAGTTCAGTGTTAGCAAAAATGTAAGTCAGAGAATCAACTCACCCTTGATACCTAATCACTCCTCATACCTGATCAAATCTATCTCCTGTCCCCCAGGTGATAAGTGATTACCCCAGTCCATCTCCCACAAGAATCTCATTAGTCACAACCAGAATCTCCTGACTCTGATGCCACTTCTCAGTCATTTTCCATCCACCTTAGCCCTCTCACCCCAACCTCCCCAGCTATATGCCCCACATGTTCTTATTATACTGGGGGTCCGGCACAATCTCCCTTCCCTACTGCAGTAAGTCTGACGTCTACCATGATAATCTTGAGTAAAGTATTCCCTACTGTTCCACCACATGTCCTAACAATTCTATATTTAGCATACTAGTCAACTAATGAGAACAGTTAAGTTTCTTTGAGTCAAAACTTTACCTAAAGGGCCAGAGATTTAGCTCAGCGGTGTAAGTGCCTGGTTGGCAAGCACAAGGTCTTGAGTTTGATCCCAGGTACCAAAAAAAAAAAAAAAAAATTCACTTAATTGAAGTTCTCAATCATCAAATCAATTTCAAATGTAAAAACCTTTTCTTAGCTGAAAAGCTAAACAGAAAAGGGCAAAGCAGAAGTTTGTTGACCCTTGCTCTTAAGAGGGTACAGCTTAGAGGAAATAAAACTTGCTCACATATCCCTCAAAGGCACCTTCCACAGTACAGCATTGCAAAACCAACAGAAAATGCATTTAGTGTGTGGGGAGGAAATGCAGTGCAGAACTAGCTGAGAGAGAGAGAGAGAGAGAGAGAAAGAGAAAGAGAAACTTGCCACTTCCTTGAGTCTAGTGAAGAGGAAGAGGAAAACATGAAAACATGACTGGAGACAGCCAGACTAAGCAACAGAAATTCATCAGTTGTACAACATTAACCCCACTTGAAGCTTTCAAGATGCTACATAAGTATGGTTCAAGTTTGTCTTCATACTTGAAAGATAAAGTTTGGCCCAAAACAGCCTCTGTACATAGTGAACTGTGAGACAGCTTAATGTGCAATTAGTCTCAGCCAATCACAGCAGCTGAATGTCCAGTCAATCAGGGTGCTACAATCCCCCTAAATATGACTATCCAATCAAGTTGTTTCTGTATGTCAACTCTTTTTCTCTGGCTAAAAGTGTAAACCTGCATACTTGGTATGAATAGAGCACTCTGCACTATCTTCGATAACAAGTGCTTGGTGGTCCAGTTCTAGAATCCTTTCTTACAAAACTTTCTGGTAAAACTCATTTTTTTGTTTGTTTTTAAATAAAGAATATAGTTTAACACTACAGTTTTTAACACTATCTGCAACACACAATTTTTCTAGAGAAGCTCAATATGTAACTTTGGATATTTTATTTGAGGGATTAAATTACAAAGATTTATTGATATTGTCTACTGCATGCTTGATAGCATTCAAAATGCTGGGCAAAGAGAGTGGCCTGGGCTGTTGGGATCGAAAGTCTGCACAGACCTGCATCTCGGCGCCACTGTTTGGGACTGGTAGGCCCGCCCTCCATCTGCAGGGAACTGCCTGGAGACTGGAATCTGGGCCAGGTCTGTTTGGGCCCTTAGCCCCACCCTTCACTCCCAGGAAGTCTCCCAGAAAGCAGCATCTCAGCCTGTCTCCTTAAGACCCGAGCCTCTCAGACCCAGAGAGTGGCCTGAGCTGTTTGGATTGGGAATATTGTGGAGACTGGCATCTTGGCCAGGTCTGTTTGGGACCGGGAACTTTTCAGAAACCAACATTCTGGCCTGAATCTTTGGGACCTGTAGGCCCACCCTTCACTCCCAGGGAACTTCCTGGAGACCTGCCTGGGACAAAGCACAGTGGCCTGGCCTGCCTGAGATTCCACAGGCTCCAGGGTGGCCACACCCAGCATTCCCCTTACAACTTAGGGAGCCAGGAGCCCAAAGAGGGGAGTTAGGACCCTGTGAGGAAGCCAAGAGTCTGTGGGGGAGCCACTGCCCCTCCAGGAACTGAGGGTGTAAGGGGTAATTCGCCACACATGCAGAGAAAGCTTTGGAACACCACTCAAAGTAAGGAAATATAGAAAAATGACAAAAGGAAAGACCAAAAGGCAGGCTCAAAGCCCTAGCCCTCCCCAAGAAGGCTTAGAAGCTGTGTACATAAAAGAAAAAAGAAGTCATACACCTGAAATGTCTGAAATGATATCAAATGAAATAAATATGCAAATAGGGAAAGCTATGGAGAAATTCAAACCAGAAATACTTGCCCAGGTAAAAGAAGAATTGATAAAAACAGTGAAAGAAATAGTGAACGCATCTAGTGAAAACACAGCTAAAAAATTAGAGGAACAAAGCAAACAGAT